>CAXARO010000453.1:0-169331 GCA_963971305.1 Arcuatula senhousia | reverse complement strand
GTAGGAGTTATTGTCCTTTTTAGCTCACCTGACCCGAAGGGTCATGTGAGCTATTGCCCTCACTTGGCGTTTTCGTCCGTCGTCCAACTTTTCAAAAATCTTCTTCTCTGAAACCGCATGGCAAAATGTAACTAAACATGGTAGGGTTGTTCTATGGTATGTCCTTTACAAAATCATGGTTTGAATTTTTGTTTGGATGAACAACATGGCCGCTGTGGCTAAAAATAGAACATAGGGGTAAATTGCAGTTTTTTGCAAATAACTCAAAAACGGTAACAGATATGAAAATTCTGATATAGTGTAAAAGTGATCAGCACCACAAGACCTACCTGCCCAGAAATTTTCAAGAAGATCCAACAACCAATGTAGGAGTTATTGCCCTTTTTCTGGATTTTTTTTCAAAATTTTGCACTAATTTAGCCCTATATCTTGAAAACTATACAAGATATTTTAAAAATTCAAATTGCATATGATTGAGCACATCGAGATCTACATTTCATGTATTAGGTCAAAGCTGTAGAACCATTTCTTTTAGGAGTTATGGCCCTTAAAGTGTCAAAATTTACCGTTTTTCATTACTTTTCCCCTGAATTTCAAAGATTAACTTGTCTGACACCATATATCCAACTTCACCCAAACTTGGCACAGTTGTTTAAAAGCATATATGCTACAATTCTATTGTTCAGATTTTTGATTCGTCAAAAAATATGGCCCCCATGGCTAAAAATAGAACGTAGGGGTAAATTGCATTTTTTTTGCTAATAACTCAAAAATGGTTCCAGATATCAAAATTGTGCAAGAATAAAAAAAGATCAGCATATTAAGATCTACCAGTGCTGAAATTTTGGAAAAGATCTGACTGCTGATGTGGGAGTTATTGCCCTTTTTAGCTCACCTGACCCTAAGGGTCATGTGAGCTATTGCCGTCACTTGGCGTCCGTCGTCCAACTTTTCAAAAATCTTCTTCTCTGAAACCGCATGGCAAAATGTAATTAAACTTGGTAGGGTTGTTCTATTGTATGTCCTTTACAAAACCATCGTTCGGATTTTTGATTGGATGTACAACATGGCCGCTGTTGCTAAAAATAGAACATAGGGGTAAATTGCAGTTTTTTGCAAATAACTCAAAAACAGTTAAAGATATCAAAATTTGGCAAGGGTAAAAGTGATCAGCACCTCAAGATCTACCTGTCTAGAAATTTTCAAGAAGATCCAACAACCGATGTAGGAGTTATTGCCCTTTTTTCTGGATTTTTTTCAAAATTTTGCACTTATTTAGCCCTATATCTTGAAAACTATATAAGATATTTTAAAAATTGGAACTGCATATGATTGAGCACATCAAGATCTACATTTCATGTAATAAGGTCTAAGCTGTAGAACCATTTTTGGCCGGATTTCACGGAGTGAAAAATCCGGGTTATGAAATGGTGAATGTCGGGCGGGCGGGGAAGAAATTTTCGTAACAGTTTTCTCAGCAACTACTAATCACAGCCACTTGATATTTGGTATACAACATCAGGGTGGGGTCCCATAACGTGTGATACGATTTCAGGTATGTCGCTCACCTACTTCCTGTTTAACGAAATCCGGCCATTTTTGACTTTGACAGATTTTATTTTAGGAGTTATGGCCCTTAAAGTGTCAAAATGTACCGTTTTTCATTACTTTTCACCTGAATTTCAAAGATTAACTTGTCTGACACCATATATCCAACTTCAACCAAACTTGGCACAGTTATTTAATAGCATATATGCTACCATTCTATCGTTCAGATTTTTGATTAGTCAAAAAACATGGCTGCCATGGCTAAAAATAGAACATAGGGGTAAATTGCATTTTTAGCTCACCTGGACCGAAGGTCCAGGTGAGCTATTGCCATCACTTGGCGTCCGTCGTCGTCCGTCGTCCGTCGTCGTTAACATTTTTCAAACGTTAACTCCTCTAACACCATAAGTCCAATGGCTTTTAAATTTGGCACAGTTGTTAATTAGCATAGGTAGTATAAAACTAGCGTGGGGATTTTTGATTCGTTGAAAAACATGGCCGCCATGGCTAAAAATAGAACATAGGGGTAAATTGCAGTTTTTTGCAAATAACTCAAAAACGGTAACAGATATCAAAATTCTGGCATAGTTTAAAAGTGATCAGCACCTCAAGATCTACCTGCCCAGAAATTTTCAAGAAGATCCAACAACCGATGTAGGAGTTATTGCCCTTTTTCTGGATTTTTTTTCAAAATTTTGCACTTATTTAGCCCTATATCTTGAAAACTATACAAGATATTTTAAAAATTCAAATTGCATATGATTAAGCACATCAAGATCTACAATTCATGTAGTTAGGTCAAAGCTGTAGAACCATTTCTTTTAGGAGTTCTGGCCCTTTAAGCGTCAAATTTTACCATTTTTCATTACTTTTACCCTGAATTTCAAAGATTAACTTGTCTGACACCATACATCCAACTTCAACCAAACTTGGCACAGTTCTTTAATAGCATTAATGCTACAATTCTATCGTTCGGATTTTTGGATTGATTCGTCAAAAAATATGGCCTCCATGGCTTAAAATAGAACATAGGGGTCAAATTACAGTTTTTTGCAAATAACTCAAAAACGGTAACAGATATCAAAATTCTGATTGGAGACAAAAGTAATTAGCATCTCAAGATCTACCTGCTCTGAAATTTTCAAGAAGATCCAACAAAAGACATAGGAGTTATTGTCCTTTTTCTGGATTTTTTTCCAATTTTTTCACTTATTTAGCCCTATATCTTGAAAACTATACAAGATATTTCAAAATTTCAAATTGCATATGATTAAGCACATCAAGATCTACAATTCATGTAATTAGGTCAAAGCTGTAGAACCATTTCTTTTAGGAGTTATGGCCCTGAAAGCGTCAATATTTACCATTGTTCATTACTTTTCCCCTGACTTGTCTGAAACGGTGAGACCAACTGCATCTTAAAATGGCACACTGTTTGATAGCTTATATGCTACAACTCTATCGTTCAGATTTTTGATTTGTAAAAAAACATGGCCACCATGACTAAAAATAGAACATAGGGGCAAATTTCATTTTTTTGCTAATAACTCAAAACTCAAAATTGTGCAAGAATCAAAAGTGATCAGCATATTAAGATTTACCTGTCCTGAAATTTCGGAAAAGATCTGACTGCTGATGTGGGAGTTATTGTTCTTTTTCCTAATTTTTGCCAAATTTGCACTTATTAAGCCCAATATCTTGAAAACTAACCAAGATATTTCATAAATTTAAATCACATATGGTTAAGCACAATAATATCTACAAATATATGTATCTGTGTAGTTCAGGTGAGGGATTAAGGCTCTTGGGAGCCTCTTGTTTTGCTGATAACTCAAAAATGGTTTCAGATATCAAAATTGTGCAAGAATATAAAAAAGATCAGCATATTAAGATCTATCTGTGCTGAAATTTTGGAAAAGATCTGACTGCTGATGTGGGAGTTATTGCCCTTTTTCCTTATTTTTGTCAAATTTTTCACTTATTAAGCCCAATTTCTTGAAAACTAACCAAGATATTTTAGAAATATAAATCGCATATGGTTATGCACAATAATATCTACAAAATATATGTGTCTGTGTAGTTCAGGTGAGCGATTCAGGCTCCTGGGAGCCTCTTGTCCTTTTTTTTTTTTCAAAATTTTGCACTTATTTACACCTTTAACTTGAAAACTGTACAAGATATCAGAAAAATTTAAATTGCATATGACTAAACACATCAAGATCTGCCAATGATATAATTTGGTCAAAGTCCTAGGACCATTCCTTATAGGAGTTGTTCCCCTTAGACTGTCAAAATTGACCATTTTTAGTGCTTTTCATCCAACTTTTCAATTGTTAACACCTCTGACATGATAAGTCTCACAATACCTAAAGTTGGTCCGGTTAAACTTTGGGATATGGGTTACAAAACCATTGTTGGGATTTTTGATTTGTCGAAAAACATGGCTGCCATGGCTTAAAATAGAACATAAGGGTAAATAGCAGTTTTTATACGACCGCAAAATTTTTGCGGTCGTATAATGTTATGGCGATGTCGTCGTTGTCGTCGTTGTCGTCGTCGTCGTCGTCTGGGGACATTTGGTTTCCGTGCGATAACTTGAGTAAATATTGACCAATTGTTATGATATTTTGATATGATGTTTGTAACCACTAGAGGAAGGTTCCTGTAGTATTTGGGGTTGGTGGCCCTTACCATTTTGGAAAAAAGGGCCAAAAGGGGCTCAAATGGTTGTATTGACAAAACTGTTGTAGATGTTAATTATTCATTTGATTTTGAAAATTCTTTTTTTATTGTATTCCTCAATAAATTCTGTCAACAAGATGTATCAACACCTTTGATGTATCTTGTACCGTTACATTGCTATAAGGGGTCAAAAAGGGGCCACACCCAAAAAATCGACTTTTTAATTTGTGGTCCGATTTTCAAAATCTTTTTTTTCATTGGAATCCTTGTAAAAATCCCTGCCTGCGCTTTACGATCAGATTTGCAATATCTCATACCGTTTTCGAGAAATTAGGGGTCAAAGGGGCCAAAAACGCCATTTATAAAAGTTTGTCCAGGCAAATAGCTTTTTAGCTCACCTGACCCGAAGGGTCGTGTGAGCTATTGTCATCACTTGGCGTCCGTCGTCCGTCCGTAAACTTTTTAAAACGTTAACTCCTCTGACACCATAAGTCCAATTGAAACCAAACTTGGTATGGTTGTTCATTAGCATTCGGTGCTTAGAACTGATGTGGGGATTTTTGATTCGTCGTAAAACATGGCCGCCGTGGCAAAAAATAGAACATAGGGGTAAAATGCAGTTTTTAGCTCACCTGGCCAAAGGCCATGTGAGCTATTGCCATCACTTGGTGTCCGTCGTCGTCGTCGTCCGTCGTCGTCCGTCGTCGTCGTCCGTCGTCGTCGTTAACTTTTCTTCAAACTTCTTCTCCTCTGAAACGACTGCACAGATTCAAACCAAATTTGGTCTGGTGGTACTTTAGGGTATCCCCCACAGAACTGATGTGGGGATTTTTGATTCGTCGAAAAACATGGCCGCCGTTGCTAAAAATAGACCAGGGGGGTCAGACTACTGTTTTTGGCTTGTAAATCAAAAAGTATAAGAGATAGATGAAATCTGATGCCACCCTACTGCTTCAGCATCAAAAGCTCTACTAAAGTCTCCATTGAGTCGAAGTTGTCAGATGACCCCTTATGGGAGTTACGGCCCCTTAAAGGTGAAAAATAGCATTTTTTCATGTTTTTGGCCTATGGAATGAAAAATATTGCAGATAGAGAGAAGCTGTTGCTTGCTTAAATGTTCAGCTCATTTAGCTCTACAAAAGTCTCCATAAGGTCGAAATTGTCAGATGACCCCTTATAGGGGTTATGGCCCCTTAAAGGAAAAAAAAGAGTTTTTGGCTTATAGAATGAAAACTATTGCAGATAGAGAAAAGCTGTTGCTTGCTTAAATGTTCAGCTCGTTTAGCTCTACACAAGCCTCCATAGGGTCGAAGTTGTCAGATGACCCCTTATAGGGGTTACAGCCCCTTAAAGGCAAAAAATAGTGTTTTTGGCCTATAGAATGAAAACTATTGCAGATAGAGAAAAGCTGTTGCTTGCTTAAATGTTCAGCTCATTTAGCTCTACAAAAGTCTCCATAGGGTCAAAGTTGTCAGATGACCCCTTATAGGGGTTATGGCCCCTTAAAGGCAAAAAATAGTGTTTTTGGCCTATGGAATGAAAACTATTGCAGATAGAGAAAAGCTGTTGCTTGCTTAAATGTTCAGCTCATTTAGCTCTACACAAGGCTCCATTTGGTCGAAGTTGTCAGATGACTCCCTATAGGGGTTACAGCCCCTTTAAGGCAAAAAATAGTGTTTTTGGCCTATGGAATGAAAACTATTGCAGATAGAGAAAAGTTGTTGCTTGCTTAAATGTTCAGCTCATTTAGCTCTACAAAAGTTTCCATAGGGTCAAAGTTGCCAGATGACCCCTTATAGTGGTTACGGCCCCTTAAAGGCAAAAAATAGTGTTTTTGGCCTAAAGAAAGAAAACTTTTGCAGATAGAGAAAAGATGTTGCTTGCTTAAATGTTCAGCTTAATTAGCTCTACAAAAGTCTTGTTAGGGTGGAAGTTGTCAGATGACCCCTTTAAGGGGTTATGGCCCTTTAAAGGTGAAAAATAGTGTTTTTTGCTTTGGAATGAAAACTATTGCAGATAGAGTAAAGCTTTTTATTGCTTAAACATTCAGCTCATTTAGCTATACAAAAGTCTTCAAAGGGTTGACATTAAGACCAGGTGAGCGATTCAGGCTCCTGGGAGCCTCTTGTTTGCAAATAACTCAAAAAAGGCTACAGATATCAAAATTCTGGCATAGGGTAAAAGTGATCAACACCTCAATATCTACCTACCCTGAAATTTTGAAGAAAATCCAACAACCCATGTAGGAGTTATTGCCCTTTTTGTGGATTTTTTGCAAATTTTGCACCTGTTTAGCTCAATATCTTGAAAACTATGCAAGATATTTGAGAAATTTAAATTGCATATTATTAAGCACATCAAGATCTACAAAATATGTAAAGAGTCAACGTTGTAGAACCTTTCCTTTTTGGAGTTATTGCCCTTAGAACGTCAAAATTGAGCATTTTAACAGCATTTCCTCATTACATTGAAAATGTTAACTCCTCTGACACTTCAAGTCAAATTGGAACCAAACTTGGTATAGTTGTTTATTAGCATTAGGTGTATAGAACTGATGTGGGGATTTTTGATTGGTCGTAAAACATGGCCGCTGTGGCTATAAATAAAACATAGGGGTAAATGGCAATTTTTTGCAAATAACTCGAAAACGGTGACAGATTTTAAAATTTTGATTGGGAACAAAAGTGATCAGCAACTGAAGATCTACCAGCTCTGAAATTTTTAAGAAAATCCAACGACCCATGTAGGAGCTATTGCCCTTTTTATGGATTTTTAGCAAATTTTGCACCTGTTCAGCTCAATATCTTGAAAACTATACAAGATATTTGAGAAATTTAAATTGCATATTGTTAAGCACATCAAGATCTACAAAATATGTGATAGGGTCAACGTTGTAAGACCTTTCCTTTGAGGAGTTATTGCCCTTAGAACGTCAAAATTGAGCTTTTAAAAAGCATTTCCTCATTGCATTGAAAATGTTAACTCCTCTGACACTTAAAGTCAAATTGGAACCATACTTGGTATTGTTGTTTATTAGCATTAGGTGTGTAGAAATGATGTGGGGATTTTTGATTGGTTGTAAAACATGGCCGCTGTGGCTAAAAATAGAACATTGTGTTAAACTGCATTTTTTTTGGCTAATAACTCAAAAAGGGTGACAGATTTTTTAATTTTAATTGAGATAAAAGTGATCAGCTCCTTAAGATCCACCATAATGTCAGATGACCCCCTTATTAAACTTATAACCCTTTCAATGTCAAATAGATTTTGCCTAATAGCCTTTACTTCAGGCACATATGTCAGGTGAGCGATTCAGGCTCCTGGGAGCCTCTTGTTACCAATATTAAGTTGTAGTGGGCCAGCCAGCCAATTGTTATAAAGTTTCAATATGATGATTATATCCACTAAATGAATGTTGGTTTTGTATTTGGGGTTTGTGGCCCCTACTGTTTTATAAAAAAGGGCATTCGGTATTCCGGGGGCGGGGGCTGTGACACCCCCATAACCTTGGTCTAATAGTCGGTTACGGAGAAAGCGGTGTCGAATAAAAAGATCGAAAAATGTACAAGGAAGTAGATGTATAAGCGACAGACCTGGAATGAAATCCTACGTTGTGGGAGCAAATGATGATGTTGCATACCAAATATCAAGCGGTTGTGTTTAGTAATAGCCGAGAAAACTGGTACGAAAATTGTCTACTATTGAACATTAATGTAAAAAAATAACTCAGTCGGTAAACAGGAAGTAGATGAGCGACAGATCTGAAATGCTGCAATGCATGCACGTTACAGTAAAGACCTCTTTGTAGTTCGATAAGAATTAGGCTCAATGGGAACCAGTTCAATGACCACACTCGCAAACTGGAGAGGGATTCACATAAGCATCAAGCAAGGATGAATACATATGCTAAAATAAATATCAAGAGCCTGTTATAAGTAATTGCTGAACAAACTATTAATTACGAAAAAAATTCCCCGTCCGTCCGAAATTCAACATTTCATAACCCGGATGTTTCACTCCGTGAAATCTGGCTTGCTAGTACATTTTCGTAAATACAAATGCATACATAATTCATAGGAGGCATTTCTGTGCGAATGATTTTGAATTCAATGCGTAGTATATGCGCCTTTCGTCTATCAAGGACCAATAAGAGACGCTCAAGACAAAAGTTGCCCCTCCAAAAAAGCATAAAACAAAAAACAAAAAGAAACATAATTGATAACAAGAGGCTCCTAGGAGCCTGATTCGCTCACCTGGTCCTTAAGCCATAAGAATCTTCTGTAAGAGGTCATCAGTAGACGTTAACCAAATGGAGACTTTAAATTTGTAGAGCTAAATGAGCTGAAAGTTTAAGAAATGTTGCTTTTCTCTATCTGCAATAGTTTCATTCTTTAGGGCAAAAACATGGAAACACGCTATTTTTGACCTTAAAAGGCCTAGAACACCTATAAGGAGTCATCTGACAGATTCGACCCAATAGAGACTTTTGTAGAGCTTAGCGAGACGAATGTTTCAGCAAGCAACAGCTTTTCTCGATCTGCAATAATTTTCTTTGTCACGGCAAAAACATGAAACAAGAGGCTCCCAGGAGCCTGAATCGCTCACCTGAGCTACATAGATACACATATTTAATAGATATTATTGTCCTTATTCATATGCAATTTAAATTTTTGAAAAATCTTGTATAGTTTTTGCCTCGCCTGCGAAGCAGAGCGGGACATAGGTGTTACTTTACCGGCGATGACGGCGGCGTTAACTTTTTGGAAAAGTTTTGCGAGCACCTCCATATCTCAAGAACTGTAGGTCCTAGGTTGATGAAACTTGGTATGCATATGCCCCAGTAGTAGCTTAGCTCAGTTGCATCCCAATCTTTTGACCTTGACCTTGATTTTTCGGTTGAGTGACTTTGACAATTTTCAATACATATAATAGCAATGAAAAAGTTTTGCGAGCACCTCCATATCTCAAGAACTATAGGTCCTAGGTTGATGAAACTTGGTTTACATATGCCCCAGTAGTAGCTTAGCACAGTTGCATCCCCATCTTTTGACCTTGACCTTGATTTTCCGGTTGAGTGACTTAGATTATTTTTATTGCATATATTTGCAATGTTTAAGTTCTATAAACATCTTTTGATCTCAGAAACTGAAAATCCATGTAAATTCAAAATATAGTGGAAGTAAGAAAGAATAATTGTTTCTGATGGTGCCGGCAGGCGAGAAATACTTTAGTGTTAACTCTTGTCAAGCTATAGGGCTAAATAAGTGCAAAATTTTGAAAAAATATTCAAAAAGGGCAATAACTCCCACATCAGCAATTAGATCTTTTTCAAAATTTCAGGACAGGTGGATCTAAATATGCTGATCACTTTTGATTCTTGCACAATCTTGATATCTGTAACCATTTTTGAGTTAGTAGCAAAAAACTACAAGTTACCCCTATATTCTATTTTTGGCCATGGCGGCCATGTTTTTTGACGAATCTAAAATCTGAACGATAGAATTGTAGCATATATGCTATTATACAAGTGTGCCAAGTTAAAAATGCAGTTGTTCTTATGTTGTCAGACAAGTTAATCTTGGAAATTCAGGGGAAAAGTAATGAAAAATGGTAAATTTTGACGTTTTAAGGGCAATAACTCCTAAAAGGAATGGTCCTACAGCTTTGACCTAATTACATAAAATATAGATCTTGATGTGCTGAATCATATGCAATTTGATTTTTTGAAATATCTGATATAATTTTTAAGATATAGGGCTAAATAAGTGCCAAATTTTGAAAAAATCCAGAAAAAGGGCCATTACTCCTACATCCGTTGTTGGATCTTTTTGAAAATTTCTGGGCAGGTAGATCTTGAGGTCCTGATCACTTTTAAACTATGCCAGAATTTTGATATCTGTTACCGTTTTTGAGTTATTTGCAAAAAACTGTAATTTGACCCCTATGTTCTATTTTTAGCCATGGCGGCCATGTTTTTTTACGAATCAAAAATCCGAACGATAGTTTTGTACACATTATGCCACTTAACAACTGTACCAAGTTTGGTTGCAATTGGACTTATGGTGTCGGACAAGTTAACGTTTGAAAAATTGTTTACAGACGGCGACAGACGACGACGGACGCCAAGTGATGATAAAAGCTCACATGGACCTTCGGCCCAGGTGTGCTAAAAACTTATGGATGAATTAAGGAATCGGCTGGTGTTGACTTCAAGTGGACAATAAACATGATAAAGACGATTTCTACAAATCCCAAAAGACCTTGATTTTCTTCGCCGTACATTTTACTATATACAAGTCTTGGTCATGACTGAAGGTGGACATAGCCTAGGAAAATTATAAAATCAACAACAAAGATTTTTTGAAGATTGAAAAATACATAGTCCCCACAGGGATTTGAACGACGGACCTCGCCATTCCTAGTCCACCTTTATATCCACTAGGCAAATCTTGTGTTAAAAAATGTACATAAAGAATATTGAAGGGGCCAAATAGGGATACTCTATATTGTATAGTATAAAAAAAAAAAATTTGATTCTCAATGCACAGAATTAATTCTAATATTTTACATGACATATTTTGAAGGCTGGGATGTAAAATAATTATTACATTTGGACTTGGTGTGTCAGTAAGATCACCCACTCCGGGCTCCGGCCGTCGTGGTGATCTTTTACTGATACACCGCGTCCTCATGTATAATGACTATAACCTCTCACATGTGGACGTAAAGGTGGTCACGTCTCTTGAAACTTTTGTTACATACATGACAAGAAAATGGACGTTCGTCTGTATGGGTTCTGGTGTGTATAATTAAGTTGTATGATTAAGTAAAATTCCTGCCACAATAAGTACAGACATACGATTTATTCTCTTTCCTGTAATAGAAAAACAAATTTATGATAACCAACTTACATGTATCACCGAACATAATGTAGAACTTTTGATGCTGAAGCAGTAGGGTGGCATCAGATTTCATCTTTCTCTTATACTTTTTGATTTACAGGCCAAAGACAGTTGTCTGACCCTCCTGGTCTATTTTTAGTAACAGCGGCCATGTTTTTTGACGAATCAAAAATCAAAACACAATTTGGTGCAGGACACCCGAAGGATCATTCATACCAAGTTTCATTAAATTCTGTTCAGTAATTTCAGGAGAAGATTTAAGAACAATTGTTAACAGACGACGACAGACGCCAAGTGATGGCAATAGCTCACATGGACCTTTGACATCTGACAGCTTTGACCATCAGAGATTTAGTTCACAAAGCCACTGAAGCCTGAAAATGGGGCTTAGCTATTATACTTTTCAAGAAAATTTATTTTCCACAAAAGTCTTACAAAGAAGTTTAACGCCAAAAAAAATAAGGAGACCTAAGTTCACAAAGTCACTGTAGCGTAAAAATGGGGTCAAAGTTACATGGCATGGTGACAGTTGCGCAGACCATAACCTCAACTGTGTGTATACCATATATCAGATGCCTAGCTATCATATTTTTCAAGATATTTAACAAACATCTTACAAAAAGTTTTCAACCAGAAAAAAAACCTAGGTTCACAGAGACACTGGAGCATGAAAATTGGGTCAAGGTCGCATGGCATGGTGACAGTTGCATAGGCCATAACCTCAACTGTCTGTATACCAAATACCAGATGCCTATTTATTATAATATTTGGCCAAACCTTATTTCAATACTCACAATTAAGGACCTCATACTGAAGTCATATACAAAGTTTCAAGTCTGTGATTAGCAGTTGCTAAGAAAAGTGTTAGGAAAGTTATGTTGCTGCAGATGGAAGGATGGGTGGACAGAGGTAAACCAGCATACCCCCTTTTCTTTATAACTGGGGTATCATAAATACCCCAAAATACCTGGAACCTCATGATCAATATTTGATTTCAATGTTTATGCAGAACTTAGACTTGTAGTCACAATACTGTCAGATAAGAAATGTGCAACAGGAATAAAAAATGCTTAGTTAGAACATAACAAGAGGCTCCCAGGAGCCTGAATCGCTCACCTGGTCTTGATGTCAACCCTATGAAGAAATAAGCTGAACATTTAAGCAAGCAACAGCTTTTCTCTTCCAGCAATAGTTTTCATTTCTTTATCTGCTACAGTATTCATTATATAAGCCAAAAACATGAAAAAATTTTAATTTAGGGGCTGTAATCCCTATAAGGAGTCATCTGACAACTTAAACCCTATGACGACTTTGGTAGAGCTAAATGAGCTGAACTTTTAAGCAAGCAACAGCTTTTGCCTATCTGCAATAGTTTTCATTCTATGAGCCAAAAACCACTATTTTTCGCCTTAAAGGGGCTGTAACCCCTATAAGGGGTCATCTGACAACTTTGACCCTATGGAGACATTTGTAGAGCTAAATCAGCTGAACATTTAAGCAAGCAACAGCTTTCTCTATCTGCAATAGTTTTCATTCTATGGGCCAAAAACCACTATTTTTTGCCTTAAAGGGGCTGTAACCCCTATAAGGGGTCATCTGACAACTTTGGCCCTATGGAGACTTTTGTAGAGCTAAATGAGCTGAACATTTAAGCAAGCAACAGCTTTTCTCTTTCTGCAATAGTTTTCATTCTATGGGCCAAAAACCACTATTTTTCGCCTTAAAGGGGCTGTAACCCCTATAAGGGGTCATCTGAAAACTTTGACCCTATGGAGACTTTTGTAGAGCTAAATGAGCTGAACATTTAAGCAAGCAACAGCTTTTCTCTATTTGCAATAGTTTTTATTCTATAGGCCAAAAACACTATTTTTCGCCTTTAAGGGGCTGTAACCCCTATAAGGGGTCATCTGACAACTTCGACCCTATGAAGACTTTTGTAGAACTAAATGAGCTGAACATTTAAGCAAGCAACAGCTTTTCTCTATCTACAATAGTTTTCATTCCATAGGCCAAAAACATGCAAAAACGCTATTTTTCACCTTTAAGGGGCTGTAACCCCTATAAGGGATCATCTGACAACTTTGACCAAATAAAGACTTTTGTAGAACTTTTGATGCTGAAGCAGCAGGGTGGCATCAGATTTCATCTATCTCTTATACTTTTTGATTTACAAGCCAAAAACAGTAGTCTGACCCCCTTGGTCTATTTTTAGTAACAGTGGCCATGTTTTTTGACGGATCAAAAATTGAAACACAAGTTTGGTGCAGGACACCCTAAGGATCATTCATACCAAGTTTCATTAAATTCTGTTCAGTAGTTTCAGAGGAGAAGATTTTTGAAAAATTGTTAACAGACGAAGACGACGACAGACGACGACGACGGACGCCAAGTGATGGTAATAGCTCACATGGACCTTCGGTCCAGGTGAGCTAAAAAGACAATTGGAAACAAATCTACATCTAAACAAAAAAGAAGATACATGTAATATATATCTTTATTTCACAAATTAACAAGTATATAAACAACTATCATAAAAATCACTGAATTTCTTATTAATACACATAACAAAAAATAACAATACATTCAGGATTATGATTATTTTTTTTTTATAATTATAGTATTGACCAGAGAATAACAGTCTGCAGAGACATTGTTCTGTATGCAGTATATGATAAAATGACAGGTTGTAAGAAATATATATAGCCAATATTTGAAATAGCTATAATATGTCAAAAGTTATGAATTTTTATGACCCAAAACAGACAAATATAATATACGTGCATCAAAAGTCTTGTAATAACAGAATAGTGGTCTTTCAGGGAAAATGTATGTCTCCTGTGTCACAAATGAGTCATTGGCATTAAGTTGCCCTTCACCTTATAGTACTTTAAAATAAAGCTTCTTGAAAAATATCAAGACACTGTGACATGTACTTGTTGAGAAAACTATAACAGAAAATTTTCATGACACTGTAAGACAATTTATAGTGCCAAAGCTACATCTATATGTCACTTTTGCAACACTTTGCAAGCAACATAAAAATCATTTGAAGAAGGCAATAATTCTTATAAAGAAAGAAACAGAAGTAAAAGAATTCAATATAAAAAATGTATGTTTATTTTGAAGTAAAGACAAATATGGCTAAAAACTGAAAATCATAAATTAATAGTGTTTAATTGTTTGAAAATTGATATATTGATATTATTGGCAACTTATTATAAATAAAATCTATATTTTTTGCCAATAAAATATTTATCCAATGACAATAAACAAAAAATATCATAGAGCTATCTTCACATAATACAGAAGATGATAAAAGTGATTTTTAAAAATAAAATAAATAAATTTAGTGTATTTGCTTAATTCTGAGTAGCAAAATTTTAAAATTCTAATGGTAATTGTATTTTCAATGAAATCAATCCGTGGCAACATTGTGTTTCCTACACCAACATTTGCTAACATCTTTTTTGTTACTTTAAATAATATAAAGATAAAGATTATTTTATTTCAATTTGTGGCCATCATTCATATTGAGTCTTCACAATTTACATGATCGGATTCACAAATAATTCAATTTGAAAAGTAAAAAAAATAGTATTATGGTTCAATAAATCAAAATAACGTTAGCCATTCATTAAATTGATATGAAAACTTTATATTGTACATGTTTATATATGATTCTTTGGTATAAAATATTGTAAACAAATACAACAAGTATATACACACATGTACTTCTAAAACAAAATGATAATACACAGCATATAAAAAGTAAGAAAATAACCTTATTTATAATAATCAACAAACAACAGTGTCTCTATTTGGTTAAAATAAATTATCAAAAATATAACCATATAGCAATAACAAATTCCTATGGTATCCAAGTGGATGAAATTGCATGAGCAAATTTTATCACAGCAGGTTGGTTTAATGTTGATGTGTTTTTCCTTCCATTTAAGTTTTTTAACATTTTCTCTTAAATTTGATAAAGAAAACAGTTTCTCCTTCAGCTTAAGTCATGTAATGATTAAATCCCCCCCTTGCCAAGGCTCCCACGTTACAAACAGAAAATAACTATTTTGGGGTGGAAATATCATTTAATCCACTCATGCCTGAAGGAAAACTTATACAAATACTACATGTATAAACAAAATAATTGCATTATGAATTTTTCAGAGTTAAATCACAGCTTTTGTTGTATATGTATATAAGGAACTACATGTAGGAATGTGTATATCATCACAACTTTGAAGTGGTACCCATCAATGGTTTTAGATACTTATTGAAGGATGGATGAACCTGAAATAGAAAAATATATTGGAAGTGATAACCTTGCATGGTCTATTTATAGCTATCTCTAAGGAAGTGATAACCTTCATACAATTTTTTCAAAGACTTCAAAATAAAGGTAGAAAACATACATAATGAAAAGAGCATTAAAAGGCATGAAGATATTGGTAATGAGTAAAGGCATATGCTGCGGGTAAAAATCTGATTCTATTTTGGTGACTTTTCTATTGCAAACACACACTGAAATCTGTAAAGCACCTTAACAGAATCTACATAAGGCACAAGGTCTCTTTTAAAGATTTTAAAGACAAACTTCCTAAGGTTATACTTGCTTTGTTTCATAATTATTACTGGGATATCAATTTTGTGGTTTTCCTGGCTGGCAGTCAACAAAAAATAATAATAAAAATTCAACAAAATGTATGTTTATAGAAACATGTGCAAACTATGTGGTTAAACATCCAATCAATTGTATTTTTGGGGGAAACCCTGATAACTGAACCCCCATGAAAATGATTTAATCCATAGTACATGTATACCCTTTAAGCATGTTGAGTGTTTTTGTTTACCTGAGTTTGATTCATTGGATTGTACTTTGCAGACTCATACAGTCTCTCATAGACATTTCCATCATAAGCTCCTAGTAAACTGCCATGTATATCATCATGGACATCAAAGGCGTCTACCAAAGCCACAGCATCAGGTCTGAAAAGAACATCAGTTGTATAGTCAATAACAAAGTAAATTATCAATTTAAATCAATCATGTAAATGAATAATGTATAATAAAAAGCTAAGCCAATTGCAGGATGATACTTCCACAACATTTTGAACGTTTTATGTTGGAGGCCCAATGTGGATAGTACAGTTGCCTTGGACACATGCAGCCCATGGTGGACTGGCACAACTTTTTGAAATATGCATTTTGAATACATGTACCAGTTCAATGGACCTTAAAAAAAATAACATAATCTTATTAAGGTTTATAATGCTATCAAAGTCAATAAATGTATAATGTTAACCAAAATAAAAGTCTACAATAGTTTTATCATATGACAATTTTAGTTTAAGGGAATTATAAATCATGATCAAGAACGGCATTTAATACCATTTCAAGCTAAATAGATTTGAATTAAAACCATAAAAAAGGACTAAAAGGTATGAAAAAGAAAGTGAGTTTTTTTTTAAAGTATTATGTTGATTCAATTTTTTTTTATTAAAGTAACATTAAACTGTCACGATTTCACAACAGTTTATAAATGGGAATGGCCTCAATTCAGAAGATTCTGGTTCTTGCTGGAATCTTCCGATTCAGTCTGAAATGTAACCTACCAGGAGGACATGTACTTGTGTGCGGTGGATGTATTGCAAAATGTTTTGTCAGAATAAATTGTTATAGTTATATCCAATGGGATAAAAGCTGAAACAACATTTATAACAAAACATTACATAAATGAACTTTTAATTAAACATAACAATTTCTGATTTTGTTCTCATCATGAGGTTAATTTAGTTTTCACATAGTATCTGGTCTTTGATTTGCATGTATCATGAAATTTAATCTTTGCATGGCTTTTTCTCATTACAAAAATTTGCACACATGTGCAATGTGAAATACTTTCTTGTATTGAATCAAGGTGTTATCGAAGGTGAAATTAATTAATCAGTGCATACATTCCAAGTTTTTGTCAAACAGCCAAAAAAAACACACAAAAAAACAGTCAATGAAAACCAATATATAAAAAATTCTTACATTAAACCACAAACAAGACCAATCGATGTCTGGCCCTGCGTCGCATGGCAAAACGTTGAACCCTGTACGGTCTAGGCCCAATATGGACAGTCAAAATATTTTGACACTTGCATTCTATGGTGGACTTACAAAGCATATTTGTCACATGCCACCCAATATTGTAAAAAAAGATAGTTTCTATTTTTTCCTCTTTTGGTCCCCTAATTGCTAAACAGAAAAGGTGGGTCAAGAAAAAATTGCAGTATCTTCCATTTTGTATCCAATATATGACCAAAATTAACTTGTAAAATTTTTTTTCTAAATCGGACTATAAATAAAAAATGTCACATTTTTGCCCCTTTTGGGCCCCTCGTTCGTAAACAAAAAGAGAGGGGACACCCAAAATCATCCCCACTCTTTTATTTATGTTGAGTAACACTACTGTAAAGTTTCATAGCATTTGGTCAACCAAAACAAGTTATTGAGGAAACAAATAAAAAAGTAGCTTTTTTTGGCCCCTTTAGAGCCCCTCATTTCTAAACGAAAAAAGAGGGGACACCCAAAATCAGCCCAACCCTTCCTTTTATGGTAAGTAACATTACTATAAAGTTTCATAGCATTTGGCCAACCAGAACAAAAGTTATTGTGGAAAAAAATTAAAAAGTCACTTTTTTGGCCCCTTTGGGCCCCTAATTTCTAAACGAAAAAAGAAGGAACACCCAAAATCAGCCCAACCCTTCCTTTTATGGTAAGTAACATTACTGCAAAGTTTCTTAGCATTTGGTCAACCAGAACCAAAGTTATTGTTTAAACAAATAAAAAAGTCACTTTTTTGGTCCCTTTAGGGCCCCTTATTTCTAAACGAACAAAGAGGGGACACCCAAAATCAGCCCAACCCTTCCTTTTATGGTAAGTAACATTACTGTAAAGTTTCATAGCATTTGGTCAACCAGAACAAAAGTTATTGTGGAAAAAAATTAAAAAGTCGCTTTTTTGGCCCCTTTTGGGCCCCTAATTTCTAAACGAAATTATAAAATGAGCCCAAAAGGGGAGGTGCACATCTTCAATATATCTGTAATCACTGTGTAAAATTTCAGAAAGATCTAGTGTTTGGTTTTTGAGATTCAGATTACACAAGACAGGCACCCCATAGCGGGACGGACAGACAGACGGACGGACCGACAATCAAGACTTAGGAGGATGAAGGTTTATGAGCTCATCTAGTAACTGGAATTATGTGCCTAGGAAAATTGTTCCAACATTCAAGGATAAAGTGTTATGACTGTCTATAATAAAGAGGTATTGTCTTTCATACAAAGAGGATACGGATCCCAAAACATCCCTGTGCCTTTTTTATGTGATCTATGGTTTTTTCTACATCCACTATAGCTGGTTCACATATTCTTTTTGGTGTCTGTCACCTGGCTATCATGTCTTTCCTATATAAATTACTAAAGGCCTATATATCAGTATTCTAGAAGATAAAATAACTCCACTGCTATATACAGAGGTCATACAAGAATAAAAATCAAAGCCCATAAATAGCACATTTTTGTCTGCCTCTTATTGTCTGCACATGCCAAAGCACATCAATATTTTTAATTGAATTACAAGACCAATATTTAATATACATGTATTTTATATTCTAAAACCATTAAATATGAGCTTAGTAAATTATCATGTATCTTCATGAACACCATGAATAGTCATAATCATTGTTACATTACCTAATTTTTCTAATTGTAATGTCATGTATCTATGTAAGTCTGGAATACTTGTAAGTTTATAGAAAACACACATATTTCAAGTCGAAGTACTAACCACCCAAGGCCAATATATCAATAATGTAATTCAAATCTTCATTGCTCAAAATGTAGATGCCACAATTAACCAACATTTCTAAAAAAATTATGCAATTATCAGGAATAAAGGCCATGAAGTAATGAAGGTTGTAAATTATGCAATTATTAAAAAGAGATTTTTAATATGGAAGAAATAGGAAATGTTCTGTTCTTTGGAATTCTATGCAATAATAAGGTATGCAATTAAGTGGAATCAACTGTACAAGGAAACACATTTGGGGGTCAAGTCCGACAACCCATAACTCCCATAGCCCAGTGCTCCGACAGCCCAGTTACTCGGGGTGGGATCACAGCGGATGGGTGGCCTCTCTTGACCATGTAAACTATGGTATATATGTTTGCACTGGGATAAAAGTATCCGAATTTTTTATTTCACGCATGAGAACTTAAAGATGGTATTTACGTCAAACTACAACAACATTGCTGGCAGCTTTATCAACAGGAACAAAAACATATTGTGGCCAAGTGAATGGAGATTAGATTTAATTCGATTTAGATATGTATGAGATCGATAATCTGCAAAAGAATTTTGGAATTGATTTACCCTCAACAATTGACATAAACTTGTTTATAAATTTATCTAATGAACTGGATTCTGCACCATCTCTTTTAGCCAAAGATTTACTACAGTAAAGCCTTTTTAATACAATCATGACATGAATTCCAGTTTATCTTAGAGTATGGTCTAAATTTTGGTCCTTTTTTCAAAAATTGTTAAAGGTTCTTCGGAACCAGGTGTCTCGCCTGCTCAGTTAGTTGCCATTATATATGGCCTGTATTAAGATGCAGTTGTTTGGTAGAATTCCAAATCCCGGGAAATTTAGCAAAATCATAATCAAATATTTTGGAAATCTGACTGTTTTTACTGAAATGTGGTTGCTAGGTAGCATTCCATTAAGATCCAGCTTGGATTATAATAATAACATTGTACGGAATATTGTGTCAAAATTTCATTGATATTGAATGTGATTTGAAAAAGTTATACGAAAAGTTTATAAAAAAATAATATTTGATGAAATGTTGACGAAGACGAAGCTGACGGAATTTGTGATTGCTCTGTCTCACTTCCGCGACTTTCGTCGAATGCAAGACAAACATTAAATACCTCTGGATCAGTGACGATGTTGAGTTCACCATTCACATGGCCACAGGGAGCATATCTATATTTGGATCTAGAACAGTCGCATGAAAAAGGAAATTGACCCAGGCATATAAAAAGGGAAAATACATACACTAAATATTTTTGTTTGTTTTTTTTTAGTCAATTATTTTAAAAAGGAATTCAAAATTGAATTGCTAATATCTACTTAAAATCTGAAAAGTTCAGGATTACCTGCATTGCATATCAACAGGAAATTTCTAACACTGCGTCTTCGGCCAATATGTATTTATCAGGTTAATAAATCCTGGTATTGACCTCCTTGAAAGGCTATAATTGTACAATATCCAATCTTTTATGAGAAAACTTAAGATGCAAGGAACAAAGTGCTTCAGAATGGACACACAAGGAGCTAACTGTCTAATCATCTATGAGGTAACATAATGTCCAAGGCATAAAGTGTTGCAGAATGGACACACAAAGAGTTAACTGTCCAATCATTTATGAGGTTATATTATGTCCAAGGCATAAAGTGTTACAGAATGGACACACAAGGAGTTAACTGTCCAATCATTTATGAGGTAACATAATGTCCAAGGAATAAACTGCTACAGAATGGAAACACAAGGAGCTAACTGTCCAATCATTTATGAGGTTATATAATGTCCAAGGCATAAAGTGTTACAGAATGGACACACAAGGAGCTAACTGTCCAATCATTTATGGGGTAATATAATGTCCAAGGCATAAACTGCTACAGAATGGACACACAAGGAGCTAACTGTCCAATCATTTATGGGGTAACATAATGTCCAAGAGATAAAGTGTTACAGAATGGACACACAAGGAGCTAACTGTCCAATCATTTATGGGGTAACATAATGTCCAAGGCATAAAGTGTTACAGAATGGACACACAAAGAGTTAACTGTCCAATCATTTATGAGGTTATATTATGTCCAAGGCATAAAGTGTTACAGAATGGACACACAAGGAGTTAACTGTCCAATCATTTATGAGGTAACATAATGTCCAAGGAATAAACTGCTACAGAATGGACACACAAGGAGTTAACTGTCCAATCATTTATGAGGTAACATAATGTCCAAGGAATAAACTGCTACAGAATGGACACACAAGGAGCTAACTGTCCAATCATTTATGGGGTAACATAATGTCCAAGGCATAAACCGCTACAGAATGGACACACAAGGAGCTAACTGTCCAATCATTTATGGGGTAACATAATGTCCAAGAGATAAAGTGTTACAGAATGGACACACAAGGAGCTAACTGTCCAATCATTTATGGGGTACGCCTACGGAATTTGTGATCGCTATGTCTCGCTTTTGCCACTTTCGTCACAGGCGAGACAAAATTGGTTGTTCCTTGTATGGGGAGAGCAATACCTCATGCATGTTTAACACCCCTTTGCAGAGTTCAATAAGCTTAGGCTCAATGGGGGCCTCTACAAAGGTCACACTCGCAAACTGCAAACTGAGGAGGGGCTTCGTTTGAGCATAGTTTGTTTCCCAATCCAGTATAAATAAATAAGTTTAATCTGAACTAACTCCTACAAACCGATGGTATCTTTGTCAAAAAGATAGAATGCTATACTGTGGACACACAAGGAGCCAACTGTCCAAGCATTTTTAGTGACATAATTTCCAAAGGCACAAAGTGTTCTTCTGTATACACACTAAGAGTTTAACATTTTGTCGTATTGGTTTAAACCCTTTACATAGTTTGTTTGCTGTTTTATCACAGTTGGACACAATCATTGAAGCAGATGATAGAAACTGGAATGGAGAGGTTATGGATAACCCTTTTTCCATAAAGTTCGTTAAAAAATGTAGAAAAAAAAGAATCATGCTACTGTTGATTCATTAATTTCCATGGTAATGTTGCTACATATAATCAATCAATGTAAAAAATATCTCTTCGTCGGATTATTTTTTTTGTGGTTTAAAGGCATCAACTAAAATTTACACCACACAATTACAATTAAATCCAATTATTTCAAAATGCTTAATAAACTGAAAATAATCTTCTATATCAAGTCTCCTCTAACAAATCAAATACACAGATAACATTGACCATTTGAGATAAATATATATTTAGACAAAACAGGGTCTAAAATTTTTTAATAACCTTGCATCATTTTTGATCCAGTCTGCTTCTCGACTGTCTAGTGAGAGTTTTCTGGTTTCTTTAGACCTTTATTTAAACAAAACTAGAGAAGTTGGTGGAGTGGTCTAGGGTGCTGAACACAGGGCAAGCTATGGAATCATTAATGTCACAACAGTGTGGGTATACATCCCGTTGAGGGACAAAAATTTGTCAGAATATAAAACATCTAAGTATCTACTACTAACACAGTTGGGTAGATTAATAGATTTGATTTAAACAAAACTGATATTTACTAACAATTTTTATTTATTTTAAGACTCAAAGAAATCATGATAATAAAAATCAAAAGTAACATTTTAAAAACAGAAAGCAAAGATGACTAAAGACACATTTAGTTGAATTCATGTTTGTCTAGTGCAACTACAAAATGTATAGAGTTAGGTATTGACACAATTTATATGGGATTTGATGTATATATAATGCTAGAATCTAGCTAGCATAAAACAACAAAAAATTGAATTTAAAACATTAAAGTTTTGTTCCCGATTCCTGATATACCAATGTCCATACAAATCTTCCTTTAGCATTAAAAGTATACAAATACATCTATCACATTTCATTTCGGATATCTGAAACTTGACAAACATTGTTCATGTCTTTTTTTCAAAACCAAAAGGGGTCTGAGATATTCCAAATTCAAGCTTAACATTCATGTGGTAAGTATAAAGTTATACATTGTATGTGTACCAAATTGTCATAATATTTGGATAACCAATAGTTGAGTCATTATGTGTCAGACAATAGAATATCTAAATTTTTCATGTTTTAATTTTTTGCCTCTTTTAAAAATACAATGGCTGGAAATCTCATGTTAAACATTGTATCAATATTACTAAACAATTGTTAAACCCTTATGTCACCACATGGAAGCAACATTTGAAAATGTTTGAGAAAATGCCTTTTTCTAAAACAAATGGTATTCAATACCAGCTTTCCTCTACTGGTTTTAGACCTTATTACAAAATCACACATTACAATTGGTTAAAAGAGTGATAGCTATCTCTTATCTTGCCATCATACAAAAATTCTAAGCTTGAAGGTAAATGAAAGTCATAATAAAAACATTCAGAACAAGAGGCTCCCAGGAGCCTGTATGGTTTTGAAAGGGGTCTGAGATATTCCAAATCCAAGCTTAACATTCATGTGGTAAGTATAAAGTTATACATTGTATGTGTACCAAATTGTCATAATATTTGGATAACCAATAGTTGAGTCATTATGTGTCAGACAATAGAATATCTAAATTTTTCATGTTTTAATTTTTTGCCTCTTTTAAAAATACAATAGCTGGAAATCTCATGTTAAACATTGTATCAATATTACTAAACAATTGTTAAACCCTTATGTCACCACATGGAAGCAACATTTGAAAATGTTTGAGAAAATGCCTTTTTCTAAAACAAATGGTATTCAATACCAGCTTTCCTCTACTGGTTTTAGACCTTATTACAAAATCACACATTACAATTGGTTAAAAGAGTGATAGCTATCTCTTATCTTGCCATCATACAAAAATTCTAAGCTTGAAGGTAAATGAAAGTCATAATAAAAACATTCAGAACAAGAGGCTCCCAGGAGCCTGTATCGCTCACCTGACTTTTTCTGATTTTAAAGGACCAAAACTCCTGAACAAGGTCAGCATGTCATTAAGCATTCTTACAAAGTTTCAATTAATTTGGTTCAGGGATTTCAGAGAAGATTTTTTAAAGAAAAGTATATGACGAAGACAGACGCCAAGTGATGGCTTAACATTTACTCTCCCCTTACAATGTAGTGAACTAATAAAAATTAAATTGTTAGTTTTTTCTCTGCTTCTGAATCATATTGGAAACTTTTTTTTTTAAAGTTTCCCAGTGTCTTTTGTGAAGACTACCATTATTCGCCTGGCTCATACCAATGGCAGCAATGCATTCACTTTTTCCTGGACATTTCTTATTCTTTATACAAGTTCCAAGATACTTGTTTATTTCTTCTTCTTCTTGTTTACTCCAAGGATTTCTTTCAACTGGAAATAAAAGTAAATTTTTTAGCTTTAATATTCAAGTTATCGACCATAAAAGATTTATGGTTTTACTCTGCTTCTTCTTATGACCCTGTGGTAGTCGGGGACAAATGGATTTTACTTCCTTTTATTCTTTTTTTTCTTCTCTTTGTGATTTTGTCCGACCGACATTGAAAAAAGGCTTTGATAAAATTGAATGAAATTTGGCAGGATGATAGAACTGGATTTAAGGACGCCAGGACATCTTATGGATTTTTTCAAAATGGCTACATTTCCAAGATGGACGCCATTTTAATACACCTGACCCCTTTAATTCTTGTTATTGTTATATCTCGGTAACCTATGTGGGTAGATGTCTGAAATTTTGTACATGGATTAAGAATGTGATGCTTCTCAATAATCCTGAAAAAAATTGAAGCGATATCTATGTTTTTTACGATATTTGTGAAAAATATGATGCTCTGATTCCAATGAAAATTGGTATTTAGAGGGTTTATGACACGGCGAAGACAAGTGTTAAAACTTTGAAGGGGTATTTGCGAATTTCACAGAAAATAGGATTTTGCGTTTAATTTTCAAAGTGCTCCAATTTAATGAAAATATGGATTTCATGACATGGCAAAAATAATAGTTCAATTTTTTTTTCTTCAAAAATTGAAGAGATGTTTGCGAATTTTCCTGAAAGGAATGTATGGCAAGCCGTTTTTATATTTATTCCATTTTCAAGATATCTTATTAAGCTAATAAGATATTTGAATTATGAATATGAGATATCTCAGACTGAAAAAATAAGATATCTTATTAAACTGTTATTAAAGATATCTTAGTAAAAATATAAGATATCTTAATTATTTAATAATTTATCTGATTTAAATTTGAAAGGACTGTTATACATGTAGTATTTTCGAACCTTTATGTTTCTTCCTTGGCACTGGTGTTTCATCTTCCTCAAGCAGGTTTATTTTTGCTGCATACTGGACTATTAAAAAAAATGTATATAAAGGTAACAACAGAATTACCGAACACTGATCAGTCTTGAAGTCCATAGACGTTATACAAATCCAATCATACCGATCCATCCCCTGTCTTATAACTGATTTATTGTCACAAGGCAAAAAAGAAAGAAAACAAACTAAATACTCAATTGTGCTATACAGGATATACATGTATCAATAAATAAATATCATTAATGGTTATAACAATGTTTTGTAGTTAATATGAAAGTTTATCATATACATGTACTAAGTAATTATATGTACTATTTTGCATATGTGATACAGACAATGTTTGTTAATCCATATTACATATTACCCCTAAATGCCTTACATACATGAATAAGGGTATGCAGGTAGATTATTATAAATTTTGAATAGCATAGACTAGCACGTGGGGCCATACTACTAATCTTAGTTTAAATTAAGGTGATATGAAAAACGCAAAGAAAATGCCCTGTCCAGGCAGCATGTGTACAAATGTAAAAAAAAATACTGAAAAATAATGTAAAAACAATATATCTAGATGTTGCTATGCTATGCTATGCTATGCTATGCTCTGCATTGAGAGAAAATATAAATAACAAGAGGCTCCCAGGAGCCTGAATCGCTCACCTGGTCTTGATGTGAACCCTATAAAGACATTTTTAAAGCTGAATGTTTAGCAAGCAACATCTTTTCTCTATAGATCTGCAATAGTTTTCATTTCATAACAGAGTTCGCGAAACTTAGAATTTTGTTGTCAGACATAGGTCCGTCAAAATGGAATCTTTGGTCGGACCTAGATTTTTTTACTGGTTCTGTCTATTACAACTATCTATAAAATTACTAAAATCTACCAGACATGGGTCCTATAAGTATGTTTAAAAAATGCTGGACCTGCGTAAATTTTACCAGTCAGGTCTGACAGGACCGACACATTTTGCAAATTCTGTTATAAGCAAAAAAACATATTTCCAACGTTAAGGGGCCGTATCCATATAAGGGGTCACCTGACAACTTTGATCCTATGAAGACTTTTGTAGAGTATAATGAGCTAAACAATTAAGCAAGCACCAGCTTTTCTCTATCTGCAATAGTTTTCATTCTATAGGCCCAAAACACTATTTTTTGCCTTTAAGGGGCTGTAACCCCTATAAGGGGTCATCTGACAACTTGGACCCTATGGAGACTTTTGTAGAGCTAAATAAGCTCAACGATTAAGCAAGCAACAGCTAATCTCTATCTGCAATAGTTTTCATTCTGTAGGCCAAAAACATGAAAAAAGTCAATTTTTACCTTTAAGGGGCTGTAACCCCTATAAGGGGTCATCTGACAACTTGGACCCTATGGAGACTTTTGTAGAGCTAAATGAGCTCAACGATTAAGCAAGCAACAGCTAATCTCTATCTGCAATAGTTTTCATTCTGTAACCCAAAAACATGAAATAAGTAATTTTTTACCTTTAAGGGGCTGTAACCCCTATAAGCAAGCCTTTCATCAAAATCAGAGCAAGTTTAATTATTGGCCAGAAAATGGCTGCCATTTCGGAAACGGCCAACGATAAAAATTTTCCATACCGAAAATGAACTAAACATACCACTTATACCTTATAAATAAAATTTCATCAAAATCGAACCCATTTTAATGTTATTTTTTAGTGGGAAAAAGGTGACCAATTATCTCCTTTTGTTTTCAAGATTTTGCTGGTAAAAATAAAACCAAGTCCGATTTTCAAAGTTTTTTTGCAGATGGTAGATCATTTTTGTACTAACTATACAATAAAAAACAACAGCAACAGATTTCCTCTATCTACAATAATAGTTTGCACCCTATGGGCCAAAATCACTATTTTGTTAGCCTTTACATGCTTTAAGGGGCCTTCGATAAACATCCCATTAGGGATCATCTGACAATCTTGACCCTTTGGAACCTTTTGTGAAGCTAAATGAGCTGAATATTTAAGTGCCATTCTCTGTAAGAATCAGGCAATGGGTGAATCATGATTAAAAAAACACACGAGTATGACTTCAAAATACTGTTCAAAATGCTTAAAAAGTAACAAAAAATGCATTGGCACTTTTTTTAAAAGTCAATTATTTGAGATATATTTGGTTGAAATGCATATAAAATTTGGATCTAAGGGAGATAACTCTGTCAAGTCACACTAAATTCCTATCATTTTAACAGAAATTTTTCTCCATCCTCTGACACTCGAGACAAAAACTAATGCTTGCTTCTTCTTTAGAAGGCTAGTTTGAATGACAATTAATTGTCAAAGCTGTGTGTTTTTAAAATCATGATTCAAAGTTTTTAAATTTTGCCTGATTCTTACAGAGAACTGCACTTAAGCAAGCAACAACTTTTATCTACCTGTAATAGTTTTTTTTTCTATCACCCAAAAACATGAAAAAAATTCAACGTTGATAATTTGTATTGAATGAATAGGGAAATATTGTTTTTTCAAAATTTTGTTGCAAAAATCAATGGTATGTTTTTACTGTTTTATTTCACAAAGCTTGTTGTAATTAAGTGCTATATTAGTTAAAAAAAATTAAATTCTATTAGCATGATTAGCATGATGTATTTAAGGTTTAATATCATGTTCATAACTTAATATATAACCACTTAACACATGGACATATTACAATGTACCACTTCAGCAATGGACTTCAAACCACCTACATGTAAAACATGGGCATTTTTGTAACCACTTAACACATTGACATGTTACCACTTCAGCAATGGACTTCAAACCCCCTAAAACATGGGCATTTATGTAACAACTTATCACATGGACATGTAACCACTTATCACATGGACATTGATGAAACCACTTATCACATGGACATGTAACCACTTATCACATGGACATATAACCACTTATCACATGGACATATAACCACTTATCACATGGACATGTATATAACCACTTATCACATGGACATGTAACCACTTATCACATGGACATGTAACCACTTATCACATGGACATGTAACCACTTATCACATAGACATATAACCACTTATCATATGGACATATAACCACTTATCATATGGACATATAACCACTTATCATATGGACATATAACCACTTATCACATGGACATGTATATAACCACTTATCACATGGACATGTAACCACTTAACACATGGACATTTATGTAACCACTTGTCACATGGACATGTAACCACTTATCACATGGACATCAAACAACTTATCACATGGACATGTAACCACCTCATGTATGCAGCCATGAACTTCAAACCAATATCACCTGGACATTATACAGCGGCATTGCTAACCCCTGCATATTACAGAGGCAGGTGGTCTGGGCACAACTTTCCCCCACTCCCAGAAGCTAGCAACCAAGTCTGTAAAAAAAACAAGGAAAATCGTGTGTGTGTGTGTGTTGGTGTTTAACGCCCTTTGTCGACGCACCTGGGCCATGTATGGCGGTCAGTTTTAATGGTGGAGGAAACCCGAGAATCCTGAGGAAACCACCAACCTTGAGCAGGTTACCGAGGAAAATCGTAAAACAGAAGTGCCGAGTTCACTATAAAAGCCTTATGTTAACAATACAAGAGTTCACACTAAAGTATGACTCGCCTGCCAGCACCATCAGAAACAATAATTCTGTCTTACAATGTACTTCCACTATATTTTGAATTTATATGGATTTCCAGTTTCTGAGATCAAAGATGTTTATAGAACTTAAACATTGCTAATATATGCAATAAAAATAATTAAAGTCACTCAACCAGAAAATCAAGGTCAAGGTCAAAAGATGGGGATGCAACTGTGATTGGCTACTATTACTAGCATATGCATACCAAGTTTCATCAACCAAGGACCAATATTACTTGAGATATGGAGGTGCTCATAAAACCTTAACACTGCTAATATGATTTAGGCCCTGCCCTCTTAGCAAGCATCGAAAATTTTATTCATTTTTTTTATTTAAATACATCCATGTACAGGATTAAGAAGAAACTTTTAAAAAAGGATTAAAAGCCATGAAGGTATGGACCCCCCCCCCATCATTTGCATCTAAAGCCAGAAATATTTTGTTCCAAAATTTTTAAATCCCCGATCAATAACTTTTTTTCAAATCATTCAATGATTTGGGCATATAATTAATTCTAGTACACATAGGATTCTATTGAAATATGAAATGGAATTACTCCATCAAAATTACGAAATAGCCCCTTTATTGATACATGACCTCATTTCCTGCACTTTTTCAGCAGACATAACATGCTTATGTAAACATTCAGATTCTGTCAGGTTTTGGAAGATTTTCTGAGTATTAGTATTTGATTTGTAGTATTTAAATCAGAAGATCGATTAAAAAACCTGGCAGAAATACATGTAACAGTTAAGTGATTATAAATGCAGGAATTATAGGAAACCCCAGCAGGATGGAACTCTTTCTCAATGATGTATCTTCATTTTAGGTAGGACTCATTTATTTATTTATCTATCTATTATTATAATAAAAGAAAATTTTATTTAGTTAATTTGCATTTGTCTTAATCTTAGAATTTAACAAAGCTTGGTCAGTCTAATCATGCTAATCAAAACGACAAACAAAGCATAATTTTACATTCAGTGGCAACATGATTTCAATGGGATGATTTGAACTTATTGCACGGTAATTTCCGGAAAATAGTTTTCATCGGAAAAGGCAAAGTGATGTTTGAAAGGAAATGTTTAAAAAACAACAAGTGGATGAAAGAGCATTTTATTGCTCCTTTTGCAATTCTGATTTTTAAATTCTGAAGAGTTGATTGTTTTGTATTTTTTAATAAGCTAGTGGGTAACTTGTTTTACTTGCTCCATGCCTGTCATATTATTTACACTTTAAAAATAAACCATATCCGGTTTTCTCGTCACTATTTTTCTGGCACATCTCAAATCATGCGTAATGCCGTAAGGCTCGAATCTGCGATGCTTGCTATTATATGTGAATTTAAAATTGTCAAAGTCACTCAACAAGATCAAGGTCAAGGTTCAACTACTGGGGCATATGCATACCAAGTTTCATCAACCTAAGACTTCTAGTTCTTGAGATATGGAGGTGCTCGCAAAACTTTATCATTGCTATCATATGTTTTGAAAATTGTCAAAGTCACTTAACTGGAAAATCAAGGTCAAAGTCAAAAGATGAGGATGCAATTGTGCTTAGCTACTACTGAGGCATATGCATACCAAGTTTTATCAACCTAGGACTTATAGTTCATGAGATATGGAGGTGCTGCAAAACTTTACCATTGCTATTATATGTATTGAAAATTGTCAGTCACTCAACCGAAAAATCAAGGTCAAGGTCAAAAGATGGGGATGCAACTGTGCTAAGCTACTACTGGAGCATATGCATACCAACTTTCATCAACCTAGGACCTATAGTTCTTGAGATATGGAGGTGCTCATAAAAGTTTTCCAAAAAGGTAACACCGCCACTGGTAAAGTAACACCTATGGCCCGCTCTACTTCGCAGGCGAGACAAAAAATCATTCTGTATTTTTAAAAGCAGCATTTCACTTTCAAGCGAAAAAAAATCATCCCTAAAATAGGATGCATAATTAAGATATTTTAAACCAAAAAAGGCAATCTAGAAGTTGGCATTATAAATGTGATAAAATTAAGCACTTACATGAATGTACGCTTCATAATGATATGTCCATGGGGAAAGAAAAGTATAAAATTGACTCTTGATAACATCTACTACTACACAAATTAAATTCATGAAAGTCATAGAAAATGACTATATATACTCCATAACAAAATGACCAAGAGATGTTATATCTTCCTTCAATACAATGGAAATACAGGTAACAAAAATCTGAATAAAATATAGTAACAATAAATCCTGCTGGAACATTTAAGTCACTCATTTTCAATTTTTAAATGTTCCAAAAAAATGAAGCACATGTCACTACAGTAGTCCATCTTGTTGCTATACCAAAAAGAGGCAAAATGGTCACATGGAGTCTAAATGACCACTTATAGTTTGGACAAAATTACCCCACACAAAATCTACCAATTTTAAAAACATTTAACTAAAATGTCCAAATTAAGTGGTTACCACTTAAGACATTTTTTTAGACTCATACATAACCAAAAACCTTTACAAAACTTTGAACACAATTTGTCATAATATTGGCCGAAGTGATATTTTGAGCTTGGGTGGTAACATTTGGACACTTTTAATGTGTTTAAAATTTTAAAACATGTGAGAGTGTATTTATTGCAATTAACTTACAATTATGTATATGCAGTGATGGAAATTAGCACAGGACCGACAGCCCGAGGCCTGTAAAGACTCATTCGGTCTGGTGTTTTTGTGCCTTTCTCAGGTCCGAATGTCTGATAGAAATTAGCAGTATTTAAACAATAAATTGTGTTTTTGGACCTGTGAATCTTGACCAAGGATGGGACCGAATGTCCTGCCCCAAATAATCCTAATTTCCTTGACTGTATATGGGATTAAAAATTGTTTGACTAAATTCAATTAAGATTTGGATGTATTTCAAAATGTATACGAAACATTATTGACTGTACCTTAAATTGCCCTGAGGCATCTGAACTGAAATCCATATAATTGACAAAAGAATAAGCAACTTCTCAATTCTTCACTAGAATATAACACTAATGTTGAAAAACCCAAGAAATTGTAGATCTCATGGACATCAAAGTCAAAATCAGAACAAAATCTAGCAGCTTCAGAATATTCAGTGTCATCAAAAAAAATTATGACTCCAAATGGAATATTTTCTTCATAAATGTAGCTGTCTGTTGCCATCTTCATGCCATTAATACATGTTATATATCAGATTTTAACATTAAATACTTAAAATGCTTAATAGTCCCAAAACTGAAATAAGCACATGTTACAAGTGTAAATTCCAAATGAGGCTAAATGATCACATGGTAAGTGACCACATAAAATTGTGGACAAAGACAAAATAACAAAATAGGTTATGAGATATACATGATATATAAAAATGAAACCAGGAAAACTAACAACTTACTGTACCTGTTTAATGCACTGTAGCAATGGGACTGTATGCCACAAAAGACAAAAACTTATCCAAACAAAATGTCATACATTCCTGAAATTCTTCTTTAGAATAAAAGAATATAAGTCCAACACTGGAGTTATTGCTTATAGTAGCATAATGGAATATTACATCCAAATGATTATCCAAACAGAAGCTTGTGTAGAGCTAAATGAGCTGAACATTTAAGCAAGCAACAGCTTTTCTCTATCTGCAATAGTTTTCATTCTATAGGCCAAAAACTCTATTTTTTGCCTTTAAGGGACCATAACCCCTATAAGGGGTCATCTGACAACTTTTACCTTATGGAGACTTTTGTAGAGCTAAATGAGCTGAACATTTAAGCAAGCAACAGCTTCTCTCTATCTGCAATAGTTTTCATTCCATAGGCCAAAAACATGAAAAAATGCTATTTTTCACCTTTAAGGGGCCGTAACTCCCATAAGGGGTCATCTGACAACTTCGACTCAATGGAGACTTTTGTAGAGCTTTTGATGCTGAAGCAGTAGCGTGGCATCAGATTTCATCTATCTCTTATACTTTTTGATTTACAAGCCAAAAACAGTAGTCTGACCCCCCTGGTCTATTTTTAGCAACGGCGGCCATGTTTTTCGACGAATCAAAAATCCCCACATCAGTTCTGTGGGGGATACCCTAAAGTACCACCAGACCAAATTTGGTTTGAATCTGTGCAGCCGTTTCAGAGGAGAAGAAGTTTGAAGAAAAGTTAACGACGACGACGGACGCCAAGTGATTGCAATAGCTCACATGGCCTTTGGCCAGGTGAGCTAAAAAGTCAGCCACTTTTTTTAAATCTTAAAGATGCTTTTTTTTTCATTGAATAATTGCATTACCAGGGTAGACAACTACATGTATGTCATTCGATGTTGTGAGAATTTGAAAAGTTCTGACAAAGTAAAAATTCTTAACTCCATACTGAATGACTATCTAAACTTAATAATCTGCTGAGAGAAAACTGAAAGATGCTGTGTGTGGCAATTATTTGTTACAAATATTTGAGCAAAATTTGTTTCCAATGTTCTTGTACTTGTACTTTGTTTGAACAATCGGCAAAAATACACATATTTGTAACAAATAATTTCTCACCAAAATTTGAAAAACTTGAGAATCTAAATTTTTAAATATTTTCTAACCATTATGATTCTTCTTAGCCATTGGAGCTTCATCCGTGTGATCCTCTTCTTTTCGTTTTTTTGCATGTTGGACTGTAAAATAAGAAGAAATTGAAGCAGGCTTAAAGTATTAAATAGTAAACCAAATGAGTCTCTTTTGGTGATTTTCACATTCTTTTTCTGGTAAAAAGAGTAAATTAAAATAGTGAATTTGTGGATCTTTATTGAATTAACAACAAAAATATTTTTTCAGAAATTTTCTGTTTTTAATTTGACCTCTGAATGTGTAATGCATAAAGGAGACGACATTGAGTAATAATTTTCAAGGCTTTCTGTCCTACATTTGTATCATACAATGTGAAAAGTTATCATTGTTATCTTCTGTTGATTTTTTAAGATTACCACAGTTGCTTTTGCATGCTTCAATTAATGTTGTAATTTTCATTTAATAGTTCTATCATAAACCACTTAGTTTGGAATTCTCTCTTAGATTAATATTTTCAGATAACTATTATTAATCATCTCTTTTCCTTTGTACTGTATTCAGAGTATATAACACTTTTATTATCAATGAGACCTTTGTCAAGCAACAGGATTAAAAACTTTTTTACCTTAAAGAGCAAACTCACAACTTTGACATTTGAGACATTTGAATGCTTTTGATGCTATAAATGGAAATAAGTTTGTAAGTGTTTTTCTTGTACTAAATGCTTTCTAAACTATAAGCTAAAATTTGGCTCTATTTAATTAATAGCTGATTAATGAAGAGATGAAGATAACAGACACTGGTGGCATTAAACATTAATTTGAATGCAATAATACAATACAAAAGGCATATATGCATGGCAATGTATGGCTACAAATGCATGATGCATTTACTATATTAAGTACCAGTGTTATCTGATGAAGCATCATCATCATCCTCTTGGTCTTCAGCATCATCATCATCCTCTTGGTCTTCATCTATTATTTCTGTAAAAAAAATTCAGATTTAAAACAACAAAAAAACATAAGGAGGTTTGCAAATTTTCATCCTCAAAAACCCAGGGGTTATTCTCTCACATACTCATGCATCACCTCCGATTTATTATTGGTCTGCCTTCATCATCTAAAATTGACAATTTCTTCAATTTATCAATTATTCTTGAAAAATACACCAATTTGACTCTTGAATTGCACTTTTTCCGCAACTCGAAGACAGTTACATTAATTTTTATTGTAACAACATATCTTGACACTTATTAAAAATGCACTTTGTTTAAAATTGAACACAAGCATGTTTTTACAAATGTTGTCAAAAAATAGGAAATTTTCTACCAAAATGTGAGACTGACCCACTTCTCTGACTTGTAGCGATGTCATAAAGCATGAGCCGAGCTCTATTTTTTAATACAATTGACATTAAAGCCTGTTGTTAAAGTATATGGGAGTGAATTTGATTTAAAGAGCCTGCCTTAGACATAAAACAATGCTAAAATTCAAGTATTTTGATGTTTTTTTACAATTTGGAAAATTGCCCTTGTCACCCCCTAGGGACGCTGGGTATTGGTTATTAAGATTTTTAAAATTTTCATCTATTTTGAAGGCAAAGATATTACCCTTTAAATATTTACTGTTCAATTTTTGATAATATGAAGATAAATGGACCAAAAGAAACTTTGAAATACATGAGGTTTTGTAAATATTCAAGCTGATTTTGTTAAGAAACCCAGGAATACTGATGAACCCTGTAGGTCGGCCATCTTGAATTTCCCGTAAAAAATATTTGGCCAAAACAAGTCTTTCATGAAGGTCTTTTTGTTAAACCATCCCTTAAGTTGATATGAAAATATTGGTTTGGAACAAAATTGCATGGTTTTCTCACAGATTGGCTCTTAATTACTCCTCAGGAGGTCAGTATGGAAAAATCATGTCTCAGGTCCTTATTTTTCCATACTGACCTCCTAAGTAGTAATTAATTGTATAATATATACCAACAAACATCCACCTTAGACTTATATATCTCAAGATGTGTAAGTGCTCATAAAACCTTACCCACCCTATTATGATGCATTAAAATTGGTCAGTCACTCTACACGAAATTAAGGTCAAAGACAAAAGATGGGAATGCAGATGTAACGAGCAACTTCTTGGACATATGCATACAAAGTTTCATCCAGCCATAATTTATGGTTCTTGAAACTACATGTAGTACATGTGGAAAATGACATAGATATTAATGCATCCCAGAATCAGTGGTGCTACTCCTCAAGAGTTTGAACCTAACTTACCATCAAAAGTGACTTTACTTAAATCCCTTCCTGCAAATTTTCCGACCTGGTTGCGTTCTTGCATTACCATCAATTTTGCAATCTCCATCCTTTCTATCATGCCAGATGTGGACTTATAGTATGCCTTGTGCACATCAACTGTGTGGCCTAGGTGTTTGCATAACCATTCAACTTGATTATCCTTTAACCCAATTACCTAAAAAGTTTCATATTTTTAACAGTTTACTGTAAATGTATTATTTTTTGCTAGTTTTCGCGGTTTTATAAGCATCGACATGTTGGCGGGTATTATTTTTCGCTGTTTTACATTGTCTCTAATTGAAGCTAATGAAAAATTATTAAATTCACGGGTATCAATTTTTGCGGTATTTTGTTAACCGCGAAAATTAATACGTTTACAGTATTCAAATTTACTACATTTCTAAAGCTGCATAAGTTTAAAGTTGAACCAAGTTGTGTCAAACTTGGTTTTACGTTTACTTGAAACCTTAATAAACTGAAAATAATTTTGTAGTCTTAAAAAAATTCTCTTAATCCTATGCAATTTCATCTTGTATTGAATTAACTTGGAAGCATCAAAACCTATTGAATGTGTACCTCATTAGCAGTTGCTGAGAAAATTTCTTCCCTGCCAAAATGATATTCACCATTTTTTAACCTGGATTTTTTCACTCTGTGAAATATGGCCAATTATTCTATAATGTATTTTATTCTTACATTGAATGCATGTGAACGTCAGTAGTCAATAAAAAAGGATATTGACCTGCAAAAGTGATATTCACCTATAAAATGGCGGGAAACGTCATGACGTCGTTTACCACATTTCAATCTTCCAACTTATGGAATTGTCAATTAAATTACTATGACCAATAACTTTATGAAAAAAACATGCATTTTTTAATTATAGAATGTCTCCTGGGGGCAGAACGCCCATAATATTTAGGGGTTCCATTTGGTATGAAATTTTAATATTTTGACCCCCCACCAACAGAATTTTAATTCAAGTGCGTTCTGCCCCCAGGAGACATTTTTTTCTGGAATAGCCCTAAAACAATTACTGTCTTTAGTTTCGGTAAATGTCGGTTGTTATTGACTTTGCAAAAACTTTCAGGCTCGGTGAATATCTGCAGCCTTTCCCAAGGTCTGCCGGACACCGGCTATCGCCGGTAAAAAAGCAGCCGGTCCGGAAAAAAAATCGGAGCCGTCGGACTGGATGTCCCGAAAATGTCCGTTAAATTTTATGTGCCGTCGATCGCCAATGACCCTGGAATGACATGATTTTAATGATGGCTGGCTTTATTCAAGAAAATATTGGCAAGAAACTACGTAAATTCATCCAGTTTTCGTTTTTTTTGTCAACAGTGACAGGGGAGATCATAGGAAAAGGGGACGGAAACGCGAAAAATGAAAGTATAATGGCTTTTGGTTTGCCTAAAAACCACAATTTTTTATAAGATTAACAGATACTGGAAAGGACCAAAATATCGGGCCGGTAAAAGCTCATTTGGTCCGGAAAAAGGGTAATGATTGCAGGACCAAATGTCCTGAAAGAATTTTCAAACCTTGGGAAAGACTGTATCTGTCTTTGTAAAGTCAATAACACTGGACATTTACCTCAACAAAAGACAGTAATTGTATAAAATTGATCAATGCACAATTTAGGGGGACAAATTTGTCAGCTTATCCTACTTAGTCCTTTCCCACAAAGTAAGGAGACTTTACCTGCGAAATAGTGGCAGTGTATTTTCTCAAATTTGTGGCTGTGATTCTTTCAGCTGCTTTCAAACTACATGAGTGTTTAATCTCGTCAAGAGAGTTTCCTGCCCTGATCACAGAGAGTGCTGTAAAATATCAATAAAACATACAGCAATGAAAAAAACATACAAGTATTTCATGAAAAATATTTTATAAAGCTAAATAATTCCAAAACAAACCTATGGAAATATGTAGTTGACTTAACAATTTAATACATAAAGGTTATGAATTTGATATTTTGGTCATATCTCTACGGTTGGTCTTTTTCGATAAAAATATTGATGATTTGATAACATCTTTAAAAAATTAAAAAATTATATTTAAGGGGGGAGGGGGGACTAAATTATTACAATAGGAAGTTCATAAAAAATTCATATTAGATATATTTTGATGTGTTCTTTCAAAATATAAAATAAAAACAATATGTACCGGACCATCCCTTTTGTGTATTGGGCTTTGAAATATGATGTTTTCTCAACACAATTATATAGAATTATACAGGAAAAATACACTTTTCCCCCTATCTTTTATGTTATCCATAGCTTTTTCAGAAAATTTGGTCAAAATGTCCATTTTCCTTAGTTTTATAAAATACAAGAAAAAAATTAGGGGGTGCCGGACCATTTACGCTGACAAATTACGAAAAACTGTTTTTTCCCTATACATTCTATACAAATTATCTCTCTTGAGTAAAAAATAAAAAGTTTAAAATAACCCATTTAGTGCGATATTTATTGCATATTTTGTTTTTTCTTTTCATTACTATGTATTTCTGTGTAGTTAAATATGAATTCAATAATTATTAGCCATGAATAAAAAATATTGCAAGATGTGCAGAAAAGATGCTCAGTTTTACCCCCCCTGGACTCCCTTAACCTAATGTTACTTAAAAGCATCACGGTGAGCAAATGTATTGATTCTGTGTGATGATACATCACTAAATCATTCCATGTTTGAAGTGTTGTGTTGGATTTAGAACTGATGCGTTTCTTTTTTTTTTTCACATTAGTCAGCACTTGATTCTTCGCTAGTTGTCAGTAACGAGTGTTCTCTAGAGAGTTCCTCTATGTCTTGTTCTACTGTTGTCTCTATGTCTTAGGTTTTCACTAGATGAATTGAACTTTCGCCAATTGATTTTTATTGTGCATAATTTGTATTATGTTTGGAATTAAACTAGGGAGAAGGACGGATCCCATAAACTAGTTTAACCCCACCACATTTCATATGTGCCTGTCCTAAGCCAAGAGTTCCTAACATAGCTATTTTTGTGTTTGTCGATTTTTTGTTTATTGTTTTATGTCCAGAGGGGTCTTTAATTTGTGATGCCGAGATCGGTCTGAACCATGTCATTTTATTTTTTCCTTGGGCCAATAGTAAGATGGGAGCAGCGCCTACGGGCTTTGTTGAAGGCTGCTGGCTGTCTTTCATTGAGGATTAAAAAGATGCCGATGGTTTGTCACATACACTTATTCCACATCTCATTAATTTTCACTTGATGTGCTTAATTATATGCATTTTAACAATTTTTTCAAATATCTAGTGTCGTTATCAAGATATAGTGGTCAACGAGAAGGTCTCGCCAGCAAGCATATCTTACCACCCGATTTTCAAACATTGCTTGTCAACGTATCTGTAACGATAGATCAGAAGTGAAAAGTGATTTGAAACGAGGGTCTTTAAAATGAGCCCAAATATGACAAATTTTGTGGAAAATAAGGAAATTATCAGCAAAATGGCGAGAATTGCTTTTGAAGAAAAAGTGGCCAGATCTACTCGCTGACCAGTAGGCTGAAATAAGTGTCAAAATTGAACAAACAAAAAAATGGATTCGGGGCAATTATTGTAACTCCTACATGGGATGTCAGATCTTCTTCAAAATTTCAGTATTTTGATATCTGTTACCGTTCTTAAGTTATTTGCAAAAAACTGCAATTTACCTCTATGTTCTATATTAAGCCATGGTGGCCATCAAAAATCCAAATGAAAGTTTGGTAGCACATATGCTAATACAGTATAAACAATTGTGCCAAGTTGGACTTATGGTGTATTAATATTTAATTTTATTTAGTTGATATTTGAAAAAGTTTATGGACGATGACAGACGGCAAGTGACAGCAATAGCTCACATGACCCTTCGGGTCAGGCAAGCTAACAAAAGGTTAAAGTGTTCCCAGCCAGCTGTCAAGTCAATTTCAATCTACAAAATATAGGATTATAGGGATTTTTCCAGCAGTTTATAGGGAAAATAAACTTCTTAAACCGTTTATAGGAATAAATAGGATTTCACTGTGGGCATTTACTGTTTTTCATATTTATATATTGAAATTCCAAGAAATAATATGGAGGCAATTTCGTTATAGTTTGAGTAATATTAGAGGATCTTTTGTGTGCAGCCCAAATTTTTCTAGATCATAATGCAGATATGGTGTACATAAAATGTCTAGCTTTGAAATCAGACTGGCATCAATGAGTAATATCACACAGTATTCGCTTCAAAAAATATTTAAAAAAAAGTATTTATAGGGCTTATAAGGGATTTTGAAGAATTATAGGGAAAATATAGGAATGCCCAAATTTACAGGAAATATAGGAAAAAATAGGGACTTGAACCCTGTCACAGGCTATTGCTGTCATAGAACAAAAATGGAGCCTGTGTAATGAAAGACACACAAATGGAGGATTTTCATATCTCCTATGTATGCATCTATAGGTTTGTCATTCAGTTTTGTGTAAGTCTTCATTGGCAGTAAGACAGTAATGCTACTACGACAAGATACACTCTTCTTTGTTCAGTCATTGTATGTATGCAATGCATCTATAGGTTTGTCATTCAGTTTTGTGTAAGTCTTCATTGGCAGTAAGACAGTAATGCTACTACGACAAGATACACTCTTCTTTGTTCAGTCATTGTATGTATTACACACATTAATGTCCCTGTATTTATTGATTCTCTCTTTCTTGTAATGATAACGAAAAGCCTCTTGTAGTTTTTTAGTTTGTAAGGATGTAATTATAAGTACATTTCTATATATTGAGATAAAAATCTTATAAAACAAGTGTGGACACTCAAAGGATGTCTCGCCTGTTGGCCACATGCCAGTATCTATTCGATGTCTACCTTGGCCTTAATGGTAAATGTAAGTTTAGGTCATATCTTGCAAAATAGACTAAAATTGTCTAAGTACATAGAGTTGCTGAACTATGAAAATGCGGTCAAATTAACATGGCATGGTGTCAGTTATGTAGATCATAACCAAGACCGTCTGTACGCTCAATATCAGATGCCTAGCTATTATACTTTTCTTATAATTCACTTTACAAAAAGTCTTACATTTGAATTTATGGCCCAAGAAATCATCTAAGCTCACAGTCGCTGGACCATGACATTGGGGTCAGGGTCAAATGGCATGGTGTTAGTTGTGTAGACCATAACCCCAACTGTCTGTATACCCAATATAAATGTATTAGATGCCTATCTATTATACTTTTCTTGTAATTTCTTTTCCAAAAAAGTCTTGCACAAAAGTTTACGCCGCTGCCACTGCCTCCGGAAAGTTATACCTATGGCTCACCTTCAGCGACTTTCAGCGACTATTCGTCGCAGGCGAAACAATAAAAAACAGCTTAATTGATTAATAGAATAACATTTTCAGAGATAAAGATCATGACTGACATAAATGACTTATTCCAGGGCCTTTGACTCCCTTGATATATTTTTGGTTATTCATTACTCTGTGATAAATTTACCTGAGTTGGCAAAGATATATATATTGTCTTTATTCACTCCTGCCTTTTCTCTGTTCTCTTTATTTGAAATAAATTCCATAAGGGGAATTGTATCCTCGGGTATTATGACAGGAACTCCTTTGCCACACTAAAATGAATTGAGTAAATTTATAAAATAAACAGTAAATTCATTCTTTCATTCATTCCTTACCAACTTCAGTTTTATAATTTTTTATGTGTTATCAATTTTCATGGTTTCGTGGGTGACCTTGATCTAGGACCCTTAATACCCAACAGAAAAGAAATTGAACATTGATCTGTATGCTGCTGACTTCATAACCAGAACTTTGGTAAACCACAAACTTCCCATTTTTTTTTTTTACCAAAAACACAAAAATTGATACCCACAAAAATAAATGAATCCACAGTATGTAAAAACCTTAGACAAACAAGTGTGGCCACTAAAAGTATGTCTCGCCTGCCGGCACCATCGCTAAAATCAACTACCTAAGCTTTCATTTCTTGATATAAACATAAAAAGTGTCAGTATACCTAATAACAGATGCCTAGTTATTATACTATTCAAGAAATCCATTGTCCACACAAGTATTACAAAAAGTTTTCTGTCTGAAAAAAGACCTAAGTTCACAGAGTCACTGGAGCCTAAAAATTGGGTCATGGTCACATGGCATGGTGACAGTTGCATTGTCCATAACCGCAACTGTCTGTTTACCCAATATCAGATGCCTAGCTATTATAACTTTCCAGCAATTCATTGTCCATAAAAGTCTTACAAAAAAGTTTTTCGGCCTGAAAAAGACCTAAGTTCACAGATTCACTGGAGCGTGAAAATGGGGTCAGGGTCACACGGCATGGTGACAGTTGCATAGACCATAACCTGAAATGTCTGTATACTAAATATCAGATGCCTAGCTATTATACTTTTCAAGCAATTCATCGTCCACAAAAGTCTTACAAAAAAGTTTACAGCCTGAAAAAAGACCTAAGTTCACAGAGTCACTGGAGCGTGAAAATGAGGTCAGGGTCACACGGCATGGTGACAGTTGCGTAAACCATAACCTGAACTGTCTGTATACTAAATATCAGATGCCTAGCTATTATACTTTTCAAGCAATTCATCGTCCACAAAAGTCTTACAAAAAAGTTTACAGCCTGAAAAAAGACCTAAGTTCACAGAGTCACTGGAGTGTGAAAATGAGGTCAGGGTCACATGGCATGGTGACAGTTGCGTAGACCATAACCTGAACTGTCTGTATACCAAATATCAGATGCCTAGCTATTATACTTTTCAAGCAATTGATCGTCCACAAAAGTCTTACAAAAAAGTTTACGGCCTGAAAAAAGACCTAAGTTCACAGAGTCACTGGAGCGTGAAAATGGGGTCAGGGTCAAACGGCATGGTGGCAATTGCGTAGACCATAACCTGAACTATTTGTATACCAAATATCAGATGCCTAGCTATTATACTTTTCAAGCAATTCATCGTCCACAAAAGTCTTACAAAAAAGTTTACGCCGCCGCCGTCGCCGCCGTCGCCGGAAAGTAATACCTATGTCTCGCCTTCCGCGACTATTCGTCGCAGGCGAGACAAAAATGGATCATATGGGACCCAGTCCCACATATGTAGAAACTTCCAAAAGATAATGGGTTTGTTTTTTTCTAACTGGATAGCCAACCTATGGGGCCAGAAATTTGATGCTTTTTTCAATTTTTTAAATTAACAGATTTAACACCCACAACAAAATTTCTTTGAATGGAAACTTAACACAATGGTTTTTTTTTAAGACGCTTGGTAAGTTTGCAAACAAAATGATCTCACTTAGTTCTTGCAAGAATAACTCACAGCGTCCTTATCAACAACAGGAAACAATACTATCAATTTTTACTATGATGTAAGTTCTATCAAGCTGCGTCCCATTTTAGGTATCACATATTATCATACTTTAAAAGTATGTGTTTATATATCCATGTCCCTCATAAATTTTTCATTATCCGATACACTAAAGGACTGTGAGGGTAACCACTCATTTGATAATTCATATCCATAGTGTATTTGCAATAAAAAATATTGGAGTACATTGCCAGAAATTAAAAGCCTAAAATGTTATCGAATCCAAGAAACTACCTGAATTGCATTACCAAATTATCAATATTATACAATTATGGCCTTTTATCTAGGGTAATATCAAAAGTTATTAAATCGTAGGACCAAGGGAAAATAACTCTTTCGAGATTTAATAACTTTGATATTAACCAACGTCAATAAAAGGCCAGAACTGTATTATTATACTGCACCAAACATAAATCGGATCTAAACTGAGAAAATATTACCGAACCTGGAGCTTGCCATCTTGTTTTTCGTTTGTGCTGACGACAAGGGGGAAAATAACTAGTTATTACTTCTGCGTGCAGGAGTGCGCCAAATTTTAATTGGTTATTTTACGCATACGCAATATTCATGGTGCTGGAAAAAGAAATTATTACTAGAAACTTTAAAGTTATTTTTGTGGCTTTTCTATGGTAAAGTATAATAAAATTCGATACTGTGAACTATGATAAAATGGTGATGTGCAAAATAGCAAGTCACTTATAATTCAAAATATGCAATTAACTAAATCATTTTGGTAAATTGTGCTATTGACATTGTGAAATGAGCTTATAACATCACTGTTTCACATTACATGTACTTACATCTGAAATTCACTTAAATATTTAGTGTTAAAGATGTCATACGAAATAACCTCTCAATAATATAAAATACAAACAAAATAACGTTTGTTTCCTATTTTTCCTATCAGCTCACATCATCGTGTCACAATGATTTACCCTTAAATTATTTGGTGGATCGTACAGTGCGTGATAAATTGCTCCAGAGTGTAGCTTATTGATAGCTGAGAATTGGGTGTTTGAAGCGAATACACCCCCAATTTTTCCATTTTATTTCATGTTGGGTACAGTTATTTATTCTTATAGTTATATAATGATGTAAGTCTTCTTTACACTGGAAGCCAGAATATCAAAATAGAACAACCAATTTTATCATGACAAATTGACTGATTTCAATTTTGAGATACCCCCCCCCCCAAAAAAAAAAAAGAATAAAAAATAATACCATACCTTTCCTCTTATCTCAACCAAATGATGTGAGCTTAATATCTCCTTTTCAAGTTTTGTGAATTGGGTCCGAAGACTAAGATCAACCTCATCAACTTGTGTGCTTCTCTCCTTGTAATTCTTAATGCTGCAAAGAAAAAAAAATAAACAAAAGATTATTTGGAATCTTCAAGTATGTAATCTAAATGGTGCTTCCTGTCCTGTGTGCATTTAAACTAGAGCTATTGTTTCTAACAAAGTTGCATGTATATATGATTTCTGTTTTGATCATTTAATCATTTAATACATGTACAAATGCAAAGTGCTAGCGAAGATCGCTATGTGGAGTTTCGATGAATGTATCTCAAGTCAGGACCATTGTGATCTTCCAGTTATTTGGTATGATTGGATTTGTCTAACATCTATGGACTGCGAGACTGATCAGTGTTCCGTAATTCTGTTGTTATCTATTGATCATTTCAATTCTATCAATCAATTGCTCATTTTCCTAAAATGCATATTTATTGTTTTACCTCATGCTCTCAAGTTCGCCAGGCCTTCTCTTATTGAATAACAACAGTCTTGCTTGCGAAAGCTTCACAGCAGTTCGAAAAACAACACCAACATCAACTTCTTGATGGGTTTTTTCCTTTAGAATCTGTATTTCTTTCATTAAGTAGGTCGACAAAGTGGCAATGTCTTCAGGATATGGTAATTTGGATTTTTTGTTAAATTTTCGTTCATTAAGAATTGTGTTGGCTAATTTGCTCACTCTGTAAGACCATTCATTTTCTATCAGTTTTTCTAGGTTTAGACATTCCTGCATTCCTGTGTTGTCTCCTTTTTTGATACAATATCCCATTTTAGACGTAATTAGTCTGGATATGTCGAACCCAAGTTTTATTGCTGTAGATGGATGTTGTAATGATTCATCTAATTCCTCACCACATGCTTTCAGGGAACATTTAACAATGGAATCGAAATGTTTTGGCTTTAAAAATTCTGCAAATGAAAGTCTTTCTCCAGTCTCTTTTCTTAAAATGATGAGAAGTCTGGCAGCAAGACGCATTCTAAAGCTTGCAAGGTTTGCTCTCTTTAGTTTATTGTCTATGTTTTTCATAAACCAAATGTCCCCCAAACTCATTATAAGGGGGTCTAATACAGCAACATCATATACATCATCCTTCCACATTTTTGGTAATACCTCCTTATGTAAGAGTTTCGACCCTTCAGGGCATATCAGACCATTTTTTATCTTCGACCTAATTATGGCTGCACCTTTATTCCAAACAACTTCTTCAGTTTTCCCTAAACAATTTTTTTGATGCTTTGTTAAATTATCCAATAATAACCACTCATGGCAATTTTCACAGGCCCCATATTCTGAAAGATGAAAAGAAGACTTCCTTCTTCTGACATATATTTCACCTGATCCATTTTTCATCACATTTGTATTGTGTGCATCATCACCTTTGTTTCTCAATAATGTTTTCTTTGCTAGAATTTGCTTTTCCAGTAACTTCCTTTGGACATCATTGGTGCTCTTTTTCAGGTCATCCTTCAGAGTCAGTATCTCTTTCACTTCTTTTTCTTTAAAGTGCTTGTTTTCAAAATGAACATATATATTTGAGAAAGATTTGTAACAGTATAAGCATTCATGAACAATGTCATAATCCCTTTGAATCTTTGATTTCTTATTTTCTTTTTTCCTTTTAATGAAAATCTTTGGATTTTTTTCATCAAAAATACAGTCCTCCACATCTATCTCTCTTTCAGAACTGGTTGGTTGCAGTTTACACTCTTTTGGTTCATCAATATCTGATGTTTGCTCAAACTCACTAATAGTTTCCTCATGAGCATGTCTACCTTGAGATCGTTCTGACAAAAAAATGTTTTTATTCAAGGGAAGACTTTTAATTGTAGGTATGATGTCACTTGCGTCACTATCAGCATCTTCTGAGTCATATATGTAGTCAGGGTCCCCAATAGAGTCAATGATGTCTTGATCATCTGCCGAATCAACCAACTCAGCTATATAGGTAGCATCAGTCATATCTTTCAAGGGCCCTTGTCCATCTGATCCTGTTGTGACTGTAGTAATATCTTCAAAACAATTTGACAAATCTTGTCCTGTAAATGTCATTTCATACAAAGGTCTTAAAATATATGATCCTGTTATGTCAAGATTTGTATCTTCTACAGAATTGGTATCTTCTCTGCCATTAATGGAACAGGAGATGAAATTGGTATCTTCTCTACCCTTGATGTGTAATAAGTCAGAATTGGTATCTTCTCTACCCTTGGTGGGTAATGAGTCAGAATTGGTATCTTCTCTACCCTTGATGTGTAATGAGTCAGAATTGGTATCTTCTCTGCCCTTGATGTGTAATGAGTCAGAATTGGTATCTTCTCTGCCATTGACTGGTAATGGGTCAGAATTGGTATCTTCTCTGCCATTGACTGGTAATAAGTCAGAATTGGTATCTTCTCTACCATTGATGGGTAATGAGTCAGAATTGGTATCTTCTCTGCCCTTGATGTGTAATGAGTCAGAATTGGTATCTTCTCTGCCATTGACTGGTAATAAGTCAGAATTGGTATCTTCTCTGCCATTGACTGGTAATAAGTCAGAATTAGTATCTTCTCTACCATCGATGGGTAATGGGTCAGAATTGGTATCTTCTCTACCATTGATGGGTAATGAGTCAGAATTGGTATCTTCTCTACCATTGATGGGTAATGGGTCAGAATTAGTATCTTCTCTACTAATGACTGGTAATAAGTCAGAATTGGTATCTTCTCTACTAATGACTGGTAATAAGTCAGAATTAGTATCTTCTCTGTCCTTGACTGGTAATGGGTCAGAATTGGTATCTTCTCTGCCCTTGATGGGTAATGAGTCAGAATTGGTATCTTCTCTGCCCTTGATGGGAAATGAGTCAGAATTGGTATCTTCTCTACTAATGACTGGTAATGGGTCAGAATTGGTATCTTCTCTACTAATGACTGGTAATGGGTCAGAATTGGTATCTTCTCTACTCATGACTGGTAATAAGTCAGAATTGGTATCTTCTCTACTAATGACTGGTAATAAGTCAGAATTGGTATCTTCTCTGCCATTGACTGGTAATGGGTCAGAATTGGTATCTTCTCTGCCCTTGATGGGTAATGAGTCAGAATTAGTATCTTCTCTGTCCTTGACTGGTAATGAGTCAGAATTAGTATCTTCTCTGCCATTGATGGGTAATGGGTCAGAATTGGTATCTTCTCTGTCTTTGACTGGTAATGAGTCAGAATTAGTATCTTCTCTGCCATTGATGGGTAATGAGTCAGAATTGGTATCTTCTCTGTCCTTGACTGGTAATGAGTCAGAATTAGTATCTTCTCTGCCCTTGATGGGTAATGAGTCAGAATTAGTATCTTCTCTGTCCTTGATGGGTAATGAGTCAGAATTGGTATCTTCTCTGTCCTTGACTGGTAATGAGTCAGAATTAGTATCTTCTCTGCCATTGACTGGTAATGAGTCAGAATTAGTATCTTCTCTGTCCTTGACTGGTAATGGGTCAGAATTGGTATCTTCTCTGCCATTGACTGGTAATGGGTCAGAATTATTATCTCCTCTACCATTGATGGGTAATGGGTCAGAATTAGTATCTCCTCTACCATTGATGGGTAATGGGTCAGAATTGGTATCTTCTCTGCCCTTGATGGGTAATGAGTCAGAATTAGTATCTTCTCTGTCCTTGACTGGTAATGGGTCAGAATTGGTATCTTCTCTGCCCTTGATGGGTAATGAGTCAGAATTGGTATCTTCTCTGCCATTGACTGGTAATGAGTCAGAACTGGTATCTTGTCTGTCCTTGATGGGTAATGAGTCAGAATTGGTATCTTCTCTGTCCTTGACTGGTAATGAGTCAGAATTAGTATCTTCTCTGCCATTGACTGGTAATGAGTCAGAATTAGTATCTTCTCTGTCCTTGACTGGTAATGGGTCAGAATTGGTATCTTCTCTGCCCTTGATGGGTAATGAGTCAGAACTGGTATCTTCTCTGCCATTGATGGGTAATGAGTCAGAATTAGTATCTTCTCTGTCCGTGACTGGTAATGAGTCAGAATTAGTATCTTCTCTGCCATTGATGGGTAATGAGTCAGAATTAGTATCTTCTCTGTCCTTCATGGGTAATGAGTCAGAACTGGTATCTTCTCTGCCATTGATGGGTAATGAGTCAGAATTGGTATCTTCTATGTCATTGACTGGTAATGGGTCAGAATTGGTATCTTCTCTGCCCTTGATGTGTAATAAGTCAGAATTGGTATCTTCTCTACCATTGACTGGTAATGGGTCAGAATTAGTATCTCCTCTACCATTGATGGGTAATGGGTCAGAATTGGTATCTTCTCTGCCCTTGATGGGAAATGAGTCAGAACTGGTACTTTCTCTACTATTGATGGGCACTGAGTCAGATTTTGTATCTTCTCTGCCATTGACTGGTAATGAGTCAGATGTGGTATCTCTACAATCAGTGGAACAGGGGGTAGAATATGGCTTGTCAATGCCATCAGTATGACCTGTCAAAGTAAGTGATATATTAATATCTTTGATTTATGAGTAAAAGTAATCTATCATGATAAAAAGTGTTGTGTCTCAATACTGTGGATTCAATTATTTTTGTGGATACCAATTTCCATGGTTTTATGAAAAAGGATCAGTTTGTGGATTCTTAAATTTGTGGTTCTTATGTCTGTAGTATACAGATCAAAGTTAAATTTCCCTTTCATTACGCATCATTTTTTTGCAGGTAAAAACCACACAAGAAAATTGATACCCCACAAATTATTATGAAACTACAATGAGTTCATCTCCAGCATGCTAAGATTTTACGCCCTTGCAACATTTTTTTATTTTGAAATTCAGAGGCCAAATTAGATTCGTATTCTACCTTAACTTTGTGGTTCCCTTTTCAAATCTAGTTTAATCATTCATTTCAATTTTATTTGAAAGAAGCAGAGGTACCAATGGGGTATCCGAATGTCAAAAGTCCGAAAGGGCAGAGACTAAACCAGTAAACACAAACAAGAACGGGACAAAAACAGACAACACGTAAAACATGGAAACACAAAACAACTGAATATCAATCAACAACGTGAACTCCAGTCGAAACAAGAGTGAACTCAGGTGCTCCGGAAGAGTAAGCAGTTCCTGCTTGCTATAGCACACCCGTCGTAAAGTTATGCAACTTTCAAGTATAGTAATGGGTCTGTCTCAATCTGTAGTATTGTCACGGAAGAATGCATATTTTGCATGCATCATGATCATTTAATACCTGGATTAGATCTGGACTTAAAATATCATTAATGGTATGGTTACTTTAAAGTTATCTATTTGTACTGGATTGGGAAAAAAGCTATGCTTATACTAAGTCCTTCTCTAGTTTGCAGTTTGTGTCGGAGTGTGTCTTTGTAGCGACACCCATTGAGCCTTCTCTTATCAAACTCTACAAAGGGGTCTTTAATTTGCACGAGGTATAGCTCTCCCCATACACGAGACAACCATTTTTCGTCCCTTCCATAGGACTAGCGTCGTTTCTCGATACAATCCTCGCAAATGGTGTCAAGAGAGTTGGAAAATTGGACCATGAAATTTTCACTCTGAACAAGGATCAAACCATGATCCTTGATGTTAGCAGTCTGACATGTTAACCACTACACCTTCAACCCTCTATGGTATGGTTTCCCCCATTAAATACCAAAAAAAATGTCTTTTTTTGTTATTATTGTCAGGTGCATCCTACTATAACTTTCAAGTATACTGTAACAACTGTACTTTGATATCTATTTGAACCACCAAATAATGACCATTCTGGTATCCCTATTTTTGTCTTTTTTTAATAATTGTGACTGATAATCTCTATTTGGTAATTTTGTCATCACATTTATCTGACAAAGTGATAAACATAACAGTATAAAAGTAAGCTCTACTAGTTTTACCTGTTTGAACCCATTCCAGATCTTTCTTGAAACATTGGATTGTTTGTACAAGTTTCTTCTTCTTACAAAAATCTGTAATGATAATACATGTATATATCATATGACCATGATAATTCTAGATTAATTGTATTTTAGTCCAGAGGATGAGGACAGAGTTAATTTTTTAAAAGTAAGATTTAACTTTTATATTTCAGTAAAATGTCAATATTAAACAAACAAAAACATATATGTATTTTGTTTTTTAACAAGGGCATCGAAAAGTACAAATTATTCTTATTTTACCTGTTACAGTCGCATGAATAAACATGTTTGATGTTAAAATTAATTCTTTGTCTGTACATTTTGATAAACATTTACAGCTTTGGTGAATTAAGTTTTGAAAAGCTTGGGTACGATGTTTTTGTAGTAATTTCTACACTATAAGAACTTCAAAAGTACTAATTAGCTTGTGTTTCAACTGACAAATTAGTCCTATTTATTATAATAACTAGTCTGTTAACACAGAGAGATGTCTCGCCTTGCGGTAGGACATTGTCTATATAAACGGACTGGAGAAGAAAACTTAACGTTGAAATTAATGAAAATGTCAGTCAGCAGACCGTGACTGCGAGGGTATATGTTCAAATCGGCACAAAAAGTGAAACAATTTTGTACCAAGGTATCATCCTACCAAATATCATTGACCCAGCACAAGTACTTGAAGGTAAACGGACGGTAGAAGAAAACTTTACGTTGAAATTCATTGAAAATGTCAAAGTCAGCAGACCGTGACTGTGAGGGTATACGTTCAAAACGTGGCCAAAAGTGAAACAATATTGTCCCAATGTATCATCATACCAAATATCATTGACCTAGCACAGGTACTTGATGGTAAATGGATGGGAGAAGAAAACTTAACAATTGTGAACGCCGCCGCCGCCGCCCCCGGAATCACTATACCTGTCTCGCCTTTCGCGACTTTTGTCGCAGGCGAGACAAAAATAAAGAGTAAAAACTCACTTATTCTGATTGTTTTAGCAGTACCTGGTGAACATAATTTTAAAGAGGGTGATAAATGGTTATTTTCTGTAGTGCGTTTTTGAGGGTTTTATTTCACATATTTTCGTATTCTATATTTCAATTGCAATTATTTTCGTAGTAAAATACCTCCACGTTCTTCGTATTTGCCCATATTTATATCAATTGTATGGCACTTTTGATTTCTTGTATTTCCGTATTCATCATTTGTATTTCACTTATTTTCATATCAGGGACCCCCTAACCACCCCCTTTAAATTGATTTTTTACCAAAAAACAAAAAATTAAACCCACAAAAATAAAACTTACAATTTTTGACACAAAACCGCCAAAATATCTCTACACCAAAATATACCAATTTACCGTATTGATAATTCATTTCATTTTTTCTACTTGTACCAACAAATAACGACCATTACAATCTTTATTCATGTCCAAACATCTCATTAGTTACATTGTTATTAGTTCATAGTGTTTTCTTTAGCTAAGAATTTCAGTATAGGAAACCAACCCCATAAAGAGTAATTTGAAACATTAACCAAATGTAGACTCACAGAGCTCAATGAAGGTTAAACCAAGCGCCGGCTTTTTTAAGTGATTGCAATAGGTCACATGGAAATGTGGTCTAGGTAAGCTAAAACATTCAAGTTTCCCATATAAACACTGATACTTAAATTTTGCTTAAAAAGAAACAAATCAAAATATTTCATTTTCTTATAAAATGTCAAGAACTCATAAATCAAATTAATAAAAAATAAAGTGAGGCAGGGCTTTTCCTGACCAAATGGAGAATTTCCTTCCCTTTCGATATTTGAGAAACGTTTGTCCACAATTTTCCTTTTTTGCAATAAAGCAATTGCAAGTATAGTAAAACTTCAATATGTGCTCTGCAGCTTGAAAATGTAAAGGAGTAGGCGCTATAAGAGGCAAAATTAAGGTCCTGTATTTTTGGTAAATAATTTGCCCTCTGACAAAGAAATAGCAGTATTATCAGATTCTATAAGAAAATGGATGATATCATCTATGTTTGAGACAATATGACATCACAAAATGACGTTAAAATGAGGTTTTGTCTAAAAAGACACAATTTCAACCATATTTAAGGACTGAATGATTAAATTTACTACCAGCTCACCCTTCCACCAAAAAGATATTCATACATTATCTTTCTATAACAATATAGAACAAGAGTTAACACTAAAGTATGTCTCGCCTGCCGGCCCCATCAGAAACAAAAATTTATTTGTAAATTCCACTATATATGAGTAATTTCATGTTCTCAGATCAAAATGTGTTCATAAAATCTTAACATTGCTAGTAAATGTATTGTAAATTGTCAAAGTCACTCAACCAGAAAATCAAGGTCAAGGTCAAAAGATGGGGATGCAGATGTGACAAGCTACTACTGGGGCATATGCATACCAAGTTTCATCAACCTAGAACTTATAGTTCTTGAGATATGGAGGTGCTCATAAAACCTTAACATTGCTATTATATTCATTGAAAATTGTCAAAGTCACTCAACTGAAAAATCAAGGTCAAGGTCAAAAGATGAGGATGCAAATGTACTATGCTACTACTGGAGCAAATGCATACCAAGTTTCATTGACCTAAGACTTATAGTTCTTGAGATATGGAGGTGCTCATAAAACCTTACCCTATTATATGCATTGAAAATTGTCAAAGTCACTCAACTGAAAAATCAAGGTCAAGGTCAAAAGATGAGGATGCAAATGTACTATGCTACTACTGGAGCAAATGCATACCAAGTTTCATTGACCTAAGACTTATAGTTCTTGAGATATGGAGGTGCTCATAAAACCTTACCCTATTATATGCATTGAAAATTGTCAAAGTCACTCAACCAGAAAATCAAGGTCAAGGTCAAAAGATGAGGATGCAAATGTACTAAGCTACTACTGGGGCATATGCATACCAAGTTTCATTAACCTAGGACGTATAGTTCTTGAGATATGGAGGTGCTCATAAAACCTTACCCTAAAAGTTAACGCTGCAGCCGTCGTCGCCGCCGCCGCCGCGGCCGCCGGTAAAGTAACACCTATGTCCCGCTCTGCTTCGCAGGCGAGACAAAAAGTGTGAAAAATATCTTTTTGGTGGAAGGGTGAGCAGGTAGTTAATTCTGATGATTTGTGTTGTATTTGTCCTGCTTTTTGCACATTTTTGGAAAAAATAGCATCTTCCTCCTCATTATGATGTCATTATTGAGATAAATAGAAATTAAAATTTTTAAAACAGCTATGGTAAATAATCTTGGAGGTATTCATTATTAATTTATTAAAGTCTCAGCACTATACTATTGCTTTTCATTTCGAGTCAAAAAATTGGGGCCAATTTTGTGCCTTATAGCCCTACTCCTTTGTGCGTTTCATGAATGTTTATGGTAAAATTGCAATATACACTGCTGTCCCCTATGTCTGCGCACTGAAGCCGTTTCATGCAACATTTCTTAACCAGACAACCAATTATTTTATCAATTATGTGTTCAAAACAAAAGCTCAATCTTTGTTTAAAAGAAATTTTTAAAGTTCTTGAGCAAGTCGCAAAAATTCAGGCGGCAAAGAAGGAAGGCCCTGTGGTGTGCACAAAGTCCAGTAATTCTGTGCACCCAAATTTTAATCTGTAATTTAACTACCATGAACATATTTTAAAACCAAATCTTATTTGATTCTGTCAAATTGGCATCAAAGTGACTCAATAAAATTATAATGTTGCATCTTAAAAGGAAATTTTTTTCTGTGTTTTCTGTGGAGAGAAAATTACCTGAGCCTTCAAGCAATTTGGAGTAAAATAAAAATTTCAAGGTCCGTTCTGATTAATATGTGTCAATTCACTCTACATAAAGGGTTTTTTCAAAATAAAAAATACCTAATATGTGTTAATTTTAGAAGCGCTTAAAACGGTGGGTCACAGACTTAGGGGACTCCTGTATATTAACAGTGCTTTAGAATTTAGAAACAAAGTAAACATGCAATATATGCTGATTGGTGTCATAAAAACCGTCTGAAAATTCATAATATAATAAGGAAATTTATTTTAAGATTGGGGGAAAAAGACTGATTTTGCCATTTGGAAAGGCTCGCAATGCTTACATGGTGGAAAAGCCCTGTGAAATCAAAATAAACATCATGCAAATAAAATAAAATAAAGAACAAAACTTAATAACTTCATACTTTCCGCAAAATTTTTATTCACTTCAAAATTTTCCTCGAAATTTTCAATAGCTGTTGCATACATTCTAAAACAGAAATCATGTTTTCATATTTCACAGTCTTCATGAAATGTGCTGGACCGATGGACCAGTCCAATGAAAAATGAGGAAATTTGGCTTTGGTCCGGTGAATTCTGTCAAATGTCCTGTGCAAATTTTGGTCAGTCCAGTAAATTTTAGCTTTTGGTCTAGCAGGAATTTTCAACTTCCGTGAAGACTGATTTCATGGTTAAGATTTAATCAAGGAGGTTTCAGTGTTTTTTCCTGCCAAATTGGAGTCCATTTATAGGACCAATTCTCAATGAAAATTCTTATAAAATCATGCAGATTCCCAAAAATCTACCCCTAATTTTGATTCCCCCAAAAATAATTTACTGATTAAATATTCCCCAAATGACCCTAAAAGGACCTTTCCCAAATTGGTCACATGCCAGTATCCATTCAAGGTCTAAATTGGCCTTAATGGTAAATGTTGGGGTTTAACACCCATTTTAACAGGCAGGTCATATAGTTTTAAGGGTGCACCTTACACTTTGAATTGGCTCGTTTAATTTTCCTCAAAACTTGTTTTACTTAGCTTAATAAAATTGCAAAATTACAAGGAAATCGAACCATAGGTTTTTCTGGAAAATTTTCATTGAACATAATGCAATTTCAATACATCCAATTTTGATCAGTGAGAAGCTTGAAATCTTTAATTGAATTACATTTAATAAAACGCTCAACTGATGTTTAAGAGTTACTTTCCCTTATGTGTTCTGTTCCCCCTTAATGGTGGAGGAAACCAGAATACCCAGAGAAAACCACCGACCTGGGACAGGTAACTGACAAACTGTATAACATACAAGCATCAAAGGCCGTTTTTGTAAATTACTGAACAGTACTCATACACCTGCATAGGTAATTGGCTAATGATAAATATTCTGTTATTTAACGAACACGTAAGACCACTCAGGTCCCTTATTCAGTGTCTGATTTCAAAAGGTGTTAAAAAATAGAGCTTGAACATTACTTATATATGCAAAAACAAGAGTTAACACTAAAGTATGTCTCGCCTGCCGGCACCATCGCAGACACAAAAAATAGTGAAAATTGTCAAAGTTACTCAACTGAGAAATTAAGGTCATTGTCAAAAGATGGGGATGCAACTGTGCTTAGCTACTACTAGGGCATATGCATACCAAGTTTCATTAACCTAGGACTTATAGTTCTTAAATCTCAAGATATGGATATGCTCATAAACCTTTAACATTTCTATTATATGCATTGAATATTGTCAAAGTCACTCAAGCAGAAAATCAAGGTCAAGGTCAAAAGATGGGGATGCAACTGTGCTAAGCTACTACTAGGGCATATCCATATCAAAGTTTCATTAACCTTGTCCACAAAAGTCTTACAATATTTTTTGGCCTGTAAAAAGATCTAAGTTCACAGAGTCGCTGGAGCATGAAAATGGGGTCAGGGTCACACGGCATGGTGCCAGTTGCGTAGACTATAACCTGAACTGTCTGTATACCAAATATCAGATGCCTAGCTATTATACTTTTCAAGCAATTCACCGTCCAAAAAAGTCTTACAAAAAAGTTTTTGGCCTGTAAAAAGATCTAAGTTCACAGAGTCGCTGGAGCGTGAAAATGGGGTCAGGGTCACAGGGCAAGGTGCCAGTTGCGTAGACCATAACCTGAACTGTCTGTATACCAAATATCAGATGCCTAGCTATTATACTTTTCAAGCAATTCACCGTCCAAAAAAGTCTTACAAAAAAATTTTTGGCCTGTAAAAAGATCTAAGTTCACAGTTGCTCGAGCGTGAAAATGGGGTCAGGGTCACACGGCATGGTGCCAGTTGCGTAGACCATAACCTGAACTGTCTGTATACCAAATATCAAATGCCTAGCTATTATACTTTTCAAGCAATTCACCGTCCACAAAAGTCTTACAAAAAAGTTTACGCCGCCGCCGCCGCCGGAAAGTAATACCTATGTCTCGCTTTCGCGACTATTCGTCGCAGGCGAGACAAAAATTAATCAAAGTCACTAAACCAGAACATCAAGGTCAGTTTCAGCTGTGATAGGGCATATGCACATCAAGTTTCATATCAACATAGGACTTGTACAGTTCTTGAGATATGGAGGTGCTGAGCTCGAAACCTTACCCAAAAGGTAAAGCCGATGCAGCACGCTTCGCAGGCGAGACAAAAACTTGTTATCTATGAAGCTCACCTTGTTACACAATATTGTCCATAATGAGTAATGAACTTTGACTACAACATGCATTGCATTTAGCACTCCTATGTGCACCCACCATACAATAATAAATCTATCAACTATTCTTAAAATAATTTTCTTACTTCTTATCATCAGACTTAATATAAACTAATACCCCACTTGGGGTATTTTCCAAAACTTGAACTGGCCATTTGATTTTGCAGCCTTTAATCAAAGCCCATCCAATGGATCTGGAAAAAATGAGCAGACTATTTTTTTTTTTATCTACATCAATAATTGTCTCATTTAATATATAAAGGTACATGTAACAACAAAATTACTGAACACTGATCAGTCTCGAAGTCCATAGACGTAAGGCAAATATATACCAAATATATGGAAGATGACGATGGTCCTCACTTGGTACAGGCATTTCAAAAGAAATGGTGGGTTAAACCAGGTTTTATGGCGCACCAAACCTCCCCCTTCCATTGCTATCTATAGAAGAGTTAAGACTTATTTCAATGGATAAAATACTAATAATACAGAGAATGTTGTCTAATAATTTATATAGTATCAACATTTTTTAGCGTTAATACTCAGAATAGTGATGTTTACTTGACTGTTATTTAAAAAAAAGTGAAATTTAAAAAAAAGCTTGAAACAAGAAGATAATTACAATTATCAAATCAAGACCTGAAGTCTTACATTTAAACTAGTGGCCCTCTTCTGCAGAGGTTGTCAGGTCTATAATACGGAAACTATGACTGCTGACCAAAGTTAGCCAACATGTGTGGAGAGTGCCACGCTTCATGTCCGTAAAAAAACCCTTTGTGGAACTGCCAAATAGAGCACTACATCCAGTGGGCAAAATCTTCCGCCCCTACCCACCTCTCCCCTTTTTTCTGTGGTTCTTCAAAATTTCATGAATTTGCTGCCACTTTGTTTCCAATATTTCAATTATCATCATAATTTCATGTTCCTTTTATCATCTATTTCATGTTCATAGCCTTTGACTAACATACATGTATAGTGTTGCAAGGGCATAAAACACCAACTCACTCACTAATTAAAATATGAAATGTATATTTTGTATACAAAGTACCAAATTAGGTGTCAATCATTCAGTAAATTTCATTATGCTAGGAGTAACCTCTAATCAGTAGCATTTGAACCAAAACAATGGAAAGTGAAAATATAAAATATTTGAAAGAGATATACTCCAACATGTCCAAAACCAAAACAATCCAAACAGGTGGCCAAATCCAGCACCAAGGATATCAACCATGTGAATGGAAAAAAATCCGGTGTTTTAATACTTTTGAATTTTTATAAATTGGGAAATTTTGAACACTTTCAACAGTTAAAATTGTGTAAGACCACCCCCATAATTACCCTAGGGGACCTTTGGTCCACACAGCAGCGGTTATCAACCAAGTGTCTCCAAAATACAAAGTACCAAAGTAGGTGTCAATCATTTGCTATGTTATATGCGCATTTCGAGGAGTAACCTTCATGTAATATTTACCTTTCCTTTTCTTTTTTCTGATCTTTTGTTTTTTTCTTACGCGGCATTATGTACTGAAAAAGAAACATAAAACCTTATCAAAAAATTTATCTATAAATTATGTTAATCTATGATCTTTCAACAAGAAGCCCAAAGGGGCCAGAATCATTCACCCGATTCCTAAAATCTTGTTATGAATTGAATAATTAATGAATCAATTGAATTAATGTTGTCAGAGGAGTTAACATTTGAAACAAGTGATGGCATAAGCTCAACAGGTCCAGATGAGCTAAAAATGAAAAAAATAGTCAATTGGAATAAGTCCTAAACAAAGGCCTATTGCTCTTAAAAGGAATTTCAGAAAGATTTCAACCCTATTTTGAAGATCTTGATATGCTCATCATACGCAATAAGATTGTTAAAATATCTTGTATTGTTTTCTAGATATAGGGCTAATTAAGTAAAAAAATTTGAAAAAAATCTACAAAAAATGGCAATTACTCCTACATAAGTTGTCAAATTTTCAGGATAGGTAGATCTGGACATCCTGTTCATTTAATTTACTCCTACAATAATTTAGCATTTATGATGGTTTTGGATATTATTTGCAACCATATGGTTTTTAACAAAATGCACCATTTCTTTTCCAACAAGATTTTGACAGTATGAAATTTATTGATTTTTGCAACTTTGGCAAAAAATTGAGAACATCCATTTAACTTTTTAGAAAAAAAATTATAGTTAACCCCGGAAGTGCTTAAAAACTGAAAAATCACCTTTTTGCTCTAGGCCAAATCACCACTATATCAATCATTTCTTCAAAAACTCAAACTTGACAAAATTCTTTGGTTCAAAAAGAAAGTTTTCACTAGAAATATTCAATGTCCAACACACAAAGTCTTTAAGAGCTAACTGTTCAATCACTTATGGGGTAACATAATGTCCAAGGCATAAACTGCTACAGAATGGACACACAAGGAGCTAATTGTCCAATCATTTATGGGGTAACATAATGTCCAAGGCATAAAGTGTTACAGAATGGACACACAAGGAGCTAACTGTCCAATCATTTATGGGGTAACATTATGTCCAAGGCATAAACTGCTACAGAATGGACGCACAAGGAGCTAACTGTCCAATCATTTATGGGGTAACATAAACTGCTACAGAATGGACACACAAGGAGCTAATTGTCCAATCATTTATGGGGTAACATAATGTCCAAGGCATAAACTGCTACAGAATGGACGCACAAGGAGCTTACTGTCCAATCATTTATGGGGTAACATGATGTCGGATTGTCCAAGGCATAACGTGCTGTAGAATGGACACACAAGGAGTTAACTGTCAAATCATTTATGAGGTAAATTAATGTCCAAGGCAAAAGGTGCTTTACTGTGGACACACAATGAGCTTCTTGTAACTGTCCTATCATTTAAGGGATAACATTATGCTCAAGGCATAGAATTCTCTGAGCTATGCACACACTAAGAGAAAACTGTCCATTTGCTTAGCAGATGCTATGATTATTTGATTGAAGTTTAAAATGTATGTGAATTTAAAAATTCAACAACAAAAATATCTCAGTAAGAAAAAAAGACAAAACAGAAATTGTAGCATTGTCAGATGTCATAGGATGATACAGATAGCTAATATACATACCTTATAATTTATGTACCATAAGAAAATGAAAGCTTGAAAACCAACAAAAATTTACACAGCACCTAATCTCTCCTTCTGAATAAAAAACTAATGCAGGATATCCAAAAAAGTCATATATCTCCTGCACATCTAAGTCAAAGTCTGCACAAAACTGACAAGCTTCAGAATACTCAAAATTATCTAAAAACAGTAATAATCCACAAGGAATACTTTGTTCCATATTTGACTAGCAGCATTCATGAATACTGTACTATATACGGTCCAGGTGAGCTAAAAATGAAAAAAATTGTCAATTGGAATAAGTCCTAAACAAAGGCCTATTGCTCTTAAAAGGAATTTCAGAAAGATTTCAACCCTATTTTGAAGATCTTGATATGCTCATCATACGCAATAAGATTGTTAAAATATCTTGTATTGTTTTCTAGATATAGGGCTAATTAAGTAAACAATTTTGAAAAAAATCTACAAAAAATGGCAATTACTCCTACATAAGTTGTCAAATTTTCAGGATAGGTAGATCTGGACATCCTGTTCATTTAATTTACTCCTACAATAATTTAGCATTTATGATGGTTTTGGATATTATTTGCAACCATATGGTTTTTAACAAAATGCACCATTTCTTTTCCAACAAGATTTTGACAGTATGAAATTTATTGATTTTTGCAACTTTGGCAAAAAATTGAGAACATCCATTTAACTTTTTAGAAAAAAAATTATAGTTAACCCCGGAAGTGCTTAAAAACTGAAAAATCACCTTTTTGCTCTAGGCCAAATCACCACTATATCAATCATTTCTTCAAAAACTCAAACTTGACAAAATTCTTTGGTTCAAAAAGAAAGTTTTCACTAGAAATATTCAATGTCCAACACACAAAGTCTTTAAGAGCTAACTGTTCAATCACTTATGGGGTAACATAATGTCCAAGGCATAAACTGCTACAGAATGGACACACAAGGAGCTAACTGTCCAATCATTTATGAGGTAACATAATGTCAAAGGCATAAAGTGTTACAGAATGGACACACAAGGAGCTAACTGTCCAATCATTTATGGGGTAATATAATGTCCAAGGCATAAACTGCTACATAATGGACACACAAGGAGCTAACTGTCCAATCATTTATGGGGTAACATTATGTCCAAGGCATAAACTGCTACAGAATGGACGCACAAGGAGCTAACTGTCCAATCATTTATGGGGTAACATGATGTCCAAGGCATAAACTGCTACAGAATGGACACACAAGGAGTTAACTGTCCAATCATTTATGGGGTAACATTATGTCCAAGGCATAAACTGCTACAGAATGGACGCACAAGGAGCTAACTGTCCAATCATTTATGGGGTAACATGATGTCCAAGGCATAAACTGCTACAGAATGGACACACAAGGAGCTAACTGTCCAATCATTTATGGGGTAACATAAACTGCTACAGAATGGACACACAAGGAGCTAACTGTCCAATCATTTATGGGGTAACATGATGTCCAAGGCATAAGGTGCTGTAGAATGGACACACAAGGAGTTAACTGTCAAATCATTTATGAGGTAAATTAATGTCCAAGGCAAAAGGTGCTTTACTGTGGACACACAATGAGCTTCTTGTAACTGTCCTATCATTTAAGGGATAACATTATGCCCAAGGCATAGAATTCTCTGAGCTATGCACACACTAAGAGAAAACTGTCCATTTGCTTATCAGATGCTATGATTATTTGATTGAAGTTTAAAATGTATGTGAATTTAAAAATTCAACAACAAAAATATCTCAGTAAGAAAAAAAGACAAAACAGAAATTGTACTCTTTCTGTTTTCTCTGGGCATTTTCTTTGGTCACATTAAAATTGAGAAATGCATCTGATTCGACAACCAGATGCCATTCCGATACCAGCATCACAGGAAAAAATATTATTCCAATGTGTTGTTACATCCCTACTTTAAGAAAGATATATAGTCCGTTTGGAATCTATAAACCACCTAAAATATTCTATTAAAATCCTTATTTTTTAAACAATTTTAGATTTTTTATGCTCATAACACTTTTTAAGGGTGTACCTACTCTAGGAAACAATTCCAGGTGAAAAACTGAAAAAATAAAAGATTTTTCCATATACCTTAATGCAAAAAAATCTCTCAAAAGTTTGAATGCTTAAAAGTAAGGCCGGTGAGCTTAACAGCCAATTTAAATACCTTCTCCTGGGCTATAGAATAGGATAACAATGGGTGTTTAAAGGGTCAACTACTGATCAATTTGAATTTCAATAGCTTGTACATGTTGGCTGTTAAATGGTTAAAGTGTTGTTCTCCCTGCCAAAACATGGAATATTTATCATAGAAGTCAATATAACTTTTTTTCAAAAAATGTTTTAAAATTCTGAAAATTATTATCAGAGTAGGTAGGTGTTTAACATTTGATTTTAGCACAATGAACTTAATGTATGGTGTCAATCGGAAAAATTATTTAGATTTTATGGGTGGTTTATAGAGGTCAAACGGACTATACACAAATTTGTTGATCAGACAGGACATTGTTTTGCTTTTGCTATATGCTACAGTAATATAAAGATCATATATTTTACCATTCATAAAATATTGAAGTTCAAAAGATTTTCTTGCCTTTATATATATATTACATTTTGGCTAAATTAAAATATGTATGTGTGGATGATAGTAAACATACAGGGAGCTGAAAATACATGTACAAACACATGTCTATGTGGTAGCAAGAGGGTTTTAAGTTTAACACCTATTAGGCCAAAACAAAATATATGTTTGTTTCTTGAAAATTAAGGTTGGTAGGTAGGATTTTTTTTTTTTACAAAATTATTTTACATTGAGTCAGCTGAATTTTAAAGGTGCTTGAATGTTCAAAATGACTAAAATGTCAATAAAAACTTTAAGGTAGGGCCAAAAAATAGGGTAAGTAGGGAAGCAGGAAACAGACATATTTTTTTTCCTTAATAAGCTTAAAATCTTTTAAATAACCCACCATAATTTTCAGCTTAGTTTGCATGGTCAAATTGTATATCATTTCCAATGCAAAACTCCATAATTCTTTCTAAATCATAGATAAAAGGCAGAGACACACCAAACATAACATTCCTATCTTTCCATGAGGTTACTAATCTGCAGTTAATATCTGATGATAACACATATGCAATTACTCTAAGAAAAGATCTAGAACATCTAAAATAAACTTCAAACATATTTCATATGCATGATCTTGTTCAACAGCATGGACAATAGACCCATTAATCCTTAAACAGATAGTTCTTTAGGTGTCCGTCACAAAAAACTTTTTCCATGCACTGCATCATAATTCATTAGACATACATGGAGAGCTCCTAAAGTGTCCAACCTGACATATTTAGCTTTATGAGTACAAGACTGTTTAATTTCACCCAATTATAGGTCACATTAATGATTTGCATTTAGCCTTTACTGGGACAAAAAGAGAAAAATTTATCCACTAACCACCCTTAATAAAAATAAAATAAAATACTTGCCATATTTACTGTCTTGCACTATTAAGATATTGATCCCATCTGGACAACAAATTAGATGTTTTTCTTATAAATACCACTATAGTTAAACAAATATGGAGGAGTATCAAAATAACAATTGATAAAATGAGTATCATAATTATGAGAAGTCCTTCAACCTCCATTTTTACTACAATATTAACATCAGGTCACATGATGCTAACTCAAGGAGCTAAGTGTCCAACCTTTTATGAGGCAATAATATGTCCAAGGCACAAGGTGCTTTACTCTGGACACACAAGGAGCTAACTGTCCAATCATTTATGGGGTAATATAATGTCCAAGGCATAAAGTGTTACAGAATGGACACACAAGGAGCTAACTGTCCAATCATTTATGAGGTTATATAATGTCCAAGGCATAAACTGCTACATAATGGACACACAAGGAGCTAATTGTCCAATCATTTATGAGGTTATATAATGTCCAAGGCATAAACTGCTACATAATGGACACACAAGGAGCTAACTGTCCAATCATTTATGAGGTTATATAATGTCCAAGGCATAAACTGCTACAGAATGGACACACAAGGAGTTAACTGTCCAATCATGTATGGGGTAACATAATGTCCAAGGCATAAAGTGTTACAGAATGGACACACAAGGAGCTAACTGTCCAATCATTTATGAGTTAAATAATGTCCAAGACATAAAGTGTTACAGAATGGACACACAAGGAGCTAACTGTCCAATCATTAATGAGTTAAATAATGTCCAAGGCATAAACTGCTACAGAATGGACACACAAGGAGCTAACTGTCCAATCATTTATGACGTAAATAATGTCAAAGAATGCTGTAGAATGAACACATAAGGAGTTAACTGTCTGTCCAACCATTAAGTCCCTTATGAACAACAACAACAACAATTTTTTTTTTATTTGCCAATCATGGGGCCCAAAAGGATAGTGGAATCATAATATTATAATTATAAATAAAATATAAAAACAAAACAAACAAACAAACAATAATTAAATTTTCAATGGTTGGTTTATGATTTTGATGACCCAGCTTTTATCATGTAGAGCGGTACTCCCAGGCGGTATACACACAAATGTATAAGCATATATAACTTCATATAAGTAAGTAGTGATTCAGCTTGGTGCCAAAAGTTGTTTTATCAGTATTTTTTCACTTCCAGACTAACACAACCTGGGGTCTCACAACAGCAAATGAATTAAATGTTGCAAAAATAAAAAGTGCAAATAAATGGTGGGATATTTTTATTCAGGAATAGCTAGGCTATAAGTATGTTTAAAGATGCACTAATTTCTAAGTCTTAGCTATCTCTGGTGTCTGACATTTATTAGAGGGGTTAAAATGTCCGGACCAAAGTGACCAAAAAGTTCCTGATGACCAGCAAATATTTTGAGATCAAATTATACTGACCTTAAAGGATAAAATTATGGGAAATTATGGCTGATAAAACAATTTTGAAGAGATTCAATTTTCAGGGGTTTTTTTTTTCTTTTTTCTTTTTCTCTTTTTATTTTGGGGGGAGGTGTATTTAATGTCTTAATTTAATAAACTCAATTTAATTGCCAATAATACCCCATTGTTCTCTTTATAATAATTGTCACTTAAAATTAGAACAAAACAGTTGTAGATGGTTTTGCACTTTCTGATCAATGAATTTTAAAATGGGGATTAATATATATCTTTTTTTATTCTTGCCACATATCCATAATTATCAAAAGTATGTCTAGCAATTACCTTGGGAAAATAAAATAAATAAAATATACTCACAAATATGGTTTCCACAACAGCCAGCTCCTTTGACAAAAGTTCCCGCCTTTTTTACAGGAAAAATCTGGAGGTCTTCCAAATGCACAAGGTGTTCCAAATTGATACAGAGACACATGGTAAAAGGGAGACAATTCAATCAGAATGTCCAAAAAGTCTATATTATGGACAAAAAAAACATTGTCCAAGCTTTAAGAGTTTTTTTGACACGTCATCAAGAAACACCTAAGCAATGCCTAGACAAATTTTCGGACAAATTTTATGTGCTTAGCTCATAATGCTTTCCTAGCACATAAGTCTTGGTTGGACAAACAAATCACCACATAAACCTCAATTATTTTCCCGGACGGACGGACGGACGGACGGACGGAGTGACCCGACTACTAGACCTGCTTTCGCCTTCGGCGACGCAGGTAAAAATGTCTTAAACATATGATATGTTGCCTCCACACTTTTTTTTTTAGTAATAGCTGAAACATGAAAGTGATGTAGGAGGTATAAAGGATGAGTGGCGATAAGACCCATATTTGGCCCAATAAAATGAAGTTGTTTAAAATAATAGGATATTTATGGGAAATATTAACTTTAATGTGTCTTCAAAGAAAATATATCAAATAAGACCATTTTCTCTCATTATAACGTCATTGTGACTTCAAAATGAGCTGTCTTTTTCGAAAATTTGAGTAAATCTGCAATTTTGAATGTTTTCAGTGCACATTTTCCTTTAGAAAACATAGGGCGCATGAAAACAACAACTTCAAACTTTCAGAAATGATGCATTACATCTTTTTACACATTTTCACCAAATATGAAGTTGTTGTTCAGATGCGCCCACATTTTTTCAAACAGAAAAGTGTATGGAAACAGCAAAAATCAATGAAATTAGGACAATTTCCTAAAAAGTATAGCTTTTTGAGCTTACTCGTTGGCATGATAACTAAACGAGTATGGGAAAAGCTTATCATTTTCTTGAAGCTCTTTATTTGTTCAATGTTTCAGCAACATAAGACATCTGTTTGTCCAGTTATAGTTTCATTGTAAATCTTGGGCCAAAAAGGGGTCTTATTGCCACTCATCCTTTCTGATTTTTTGTTTATAAATATGTGTGCAAAGTACTTAGAACATAGAAAAGTATCGATACATATAACAGTAACTACCTTCAACCTTAAGGTAACCTTGTTTTGGGACAGATGAAAGAAGGAACAAACAGACTGACCAGAACAATATATGCTGCTCTATTTGTGTAGATGGGGCATAAGAAAACAACTGAGAACTTTCATATCATAACCAGAGTATTCATTGAAGGGTAACTTATGTCACATACATGTACATATATATAAATGCTAACCACTTCTGAAATATTGACCATTAAAAGACCCTCCATTTTTTAAAAGCACAATATCTTTATCCTTAAAAAATATTTTTTCGTAATAGCTATGATACCTAATAGCTGGCAAAAGATTTAACTCTTGTTCTCTGATCCAGTCCATCTGTACTAAACCAAGAGACTCAGTCTAAAAATATAAAACAAAAATGGGTAAATAATTACAAAGTCATTATTTACAATAAAGACTGGAGAAGTGGGCTTAGGTGTGAGATAGAATTCTTGTTAATCAAACTTTAATTATTACACTTGGGTTACACCCTTTCATAAAGATTGAAAACAAAATACCTTTTACTTTTTAATAAATTGGCACATATCCTTATTTGACAAAAAATCAAATATACTTAGCTGACCAAGAAATTTCTAATATTTTATAGTTTTTATGAAAAAATGATTAAATTGAAAGAGTTAAACATTCTGCACGGGCTACATTCTGTAGGGGATTTTATTCTACTAAAAATTACTTGTTTTTTTTTAACATGAAATAAAACGTTTACTCAAACTATCATTTGCTTATTTGCTTACAAACATCAAATTACTTTTTTTCCAAACATATATCTTAATTAAAGCTATGACAAAAATTTTTAACTGTGAATCACATAAATTAATTGTATAGGTAAGTGAAAGTTTATAACCTTGAAAATTTATTGTGGCAATTATCAGGTTCTGTCACCAACACCTGCTGCTGTCTCTGGGAAGATACATGTCCATTGTTTGTCACAAAAATATGATCAGTGGGGGAACTAAGAGAAAAAAATAAAGGTGAGAAATTTCTGCTATTAGTACAGGACTTTGATAAACATCAGTTCTACCTCTAAAAATTCTCCAGAATTATCCACCACTGAATGCAAGGCATGCAACTGACATAGTTTGGTCAATATATTTATGGTTCCTTGACTTGTTTTGAGAGCAGTTACTCCAGCTACAAAGTCCGCCAACATTATGACCTGGCAATGTGCCTAAAAAAAAACAAGAGGCTCCCAAGAGCCTGAATCGCTCACCTGAACTACACAGATACATATATTTGTAGATATTACTGTGCTTAACCATATGCGATTTAAATTTATGAAATATCTTGGTTAGTTTTCAAGATATTGGGCTTAATAAGTGCAAATTTGGCAAAAATTAGGAAAAAGAACAATAACTCCCACATCAGCAGTCAGATCTTTTCCAAAATTTCGGGACAGGTAGATCTTAATATGCTGATCACTTTTGATTCTTGCACAATTTTGATATCTGAAACCAGTTTTGAGTTATTAGCAAAAAAATGAAATTTGCCCCTATGTTCTATTTTTAGCCATGGTGGCCATGTTTTTTTACGAATCAAAAATCTGAACGATAGAGTTGTAGCATATAAGCTATCAAACAGTGTGCCATGTTAAGATGCAGTTGGTCTTACTGTTTCAGACAAGTCAGGGGAAAAGTAATGAACAATGGTAAATATTGACGCTTTAAGGGCCATAACTCCTATAATAGTAATAGAAATAGAAAAAAGAAATAGTTCTACAGCTTTGAGCTAATTACATGAATTGTAGATCTTGATGTGCTTAATCATATGCAAGTTGAATTTTTGAAATATCTTGTATAGTTTTCAAGATATAGGGCTAAATAAGTGAAAAATTTTGAAAAAAAATCCAGAAAAAGGGCAATAACTCCTATGTCGTTTGTTGGATCTTCTTGAAAATTTCAGAGCAGGTAGATCTTGAGATGCTTATCACTTTTGTCTTCCATCAGAATTTTGATATCTGTTACCGTTTTTGAACTATTTGCAAAAAACTGTAATTTGACCCCTATGTTCTATTTTAAGCCTTGGAGGCCATATTTTTTGACAAATCAAAAATCCGAACGATAGAACTTTAGCATTAATGCTATTAAACAACTGTGCCAAGTTTGGTTGAAGTTGGATGTATGGTGTCAGACAAGTTAATCTTTGAAATTCAGGGTAAAAGTAATGAAAAATGGTAAATTTGACGCTTTAAGGACCATAACTCCTAAAAGAAATGGTTCTACAGCTTTGACCTAATTACATGAAATGTAGATCTTGATGTGCTTAATCATATGCAATTTGAATTTTTAAAATATCTTGTATAGTTTTCAAGATATAGGGCTAAATAAGTGCAAAATTTTGAAAAAATCCAGAAAAAGGGCAATAACTCCTACATCGGTTGTTGGATCTTCTTGAAAATTTCTGGGCAGGTAGATCTTGAGGTGCTGATCACTTTTACCCTTGCCAGAATTTTGATATCTGTTACCGTTTTTGAATTATTTGCAAAAAACTGCAATTTACCCCTATGTTCTATTTTTAGCCATGGCGGCCATGTTTTTCAACGAATCAAAAATCCCCACGCTAGTTTTATACTACCTATGCTAATTAACAACTGTGCCAAATTTAAAAGCCATTGGACTTATGGTGTTAGAGGAGTTAACGTTTGAAAAATGTTAACGACGACGGACGACGGACGACGACGGACGACGGACGACGACGGACGCCAAGTGATGGCAATAGCTCACATGGACCTTTGGTCCAGGTGAGCTAAAAAATGTACCAGTGAGAATTCTCATGCATACATCTCACTTCCATGAAATAAACATGATCATATGCATTTTTTACTTACAAAAGAATTTTGTTATTACATTATAATATTTTGTTTTTTTATTTCTTGCCACCTTTTAAGCTAATGTTTGTACTTGTCTTATCAATGTCAATTGTTTTATGTCCAGAAGAGGGTCTTATTTGATGCTGCTTCTGCGATTGGTTTTGTATCATGCATTGTAAGATTGTATTACAATTTATGACCAACTGGATGACACTGCGCAATAGAAACAAATGCGAGTGTTTGTCATTACTGATTTTCAAAATACCTTTGTTTAATGAATGCAGTCTCATGCACCTTTATTCCATATCTCGAGTGAAACCAAACCAAAACCTTATTAACCTTAACTCTTGTCTAAACCTAACTTGTTTTTTTAAAGTCCCTCCTTTAAACTATAAATTTGACCTGTGTAAACTGAACATTCTGAATATTCTGTTTATTCTGAACTCATTCTTCTGACAGTGCCAATGGGATTTGGTTTACACAAAATTCACTGTATTTGAATTTCAATCATATTATTGCATTAGTTTGTGCTTGTTTATTACTTATTAATTTACAATTTGGATCCTTTGATATTGAATTCCCTTTAAATTACAAAACATTTTGATTTAGATTAGAGTACAATTTCTAAGTCTTTTAGCTTAACAAACACATCAATTAGTCATTACATTTCAAATTGTGCAAAATTTAATTGTATTCTTTTTTTTCAATTTTTTAATATGGGAAAATCCCCAAAAAGTTACATTTTTTATTAGTTCCTAAGATTTTTATTGAAAAAATCTTTGTCCTTATGCTGTATTGTTTTTCTGAATATCAACATAAATACAATTACAAAGGGTTGATTCACTATTATTCATGGGGTACTAATTTGTATAGTTTTCATGTGTGACATTCAGCCATAATCTAAGAATTCAACGACAAAGTGTTAATTCTGTACTTTGTGTGGGTTTAAATGTGTGACAGAAATCAATACATTTGTACCCACAAAAATTAAATTAATCTACAGAATACTGTAAACCAAGATATGAAAACTATACAAATGTATGTTTGTAGGTATCAATTTCATGGCTTCCATAAAAATACTTGTGTTTTGATTTTAAATTTCTTGCTTTGGTTATGTGATGGAAAGAAAAGTTGAAAAAATAAGTTGGATTACAGTATTATAACTCATTACCTAACATACCTTTGCAATTCTGACAAGTGGCTGAAGGTTTTTATTCATGGCCTCATGTTGAGAAATGCCTGACTCTATATCTTTTTGTAGCTTGTTAGCTACTTGTCTTATCAAGCTGAAAGAGAACCATAACTGCTTTTGTTACAAAGAAAATTTATTTGGTTTCTAGCACATGTATATGCTATAAACAGAAAGCAGACTAGTTTCAGCATAAAATAACTAGAAACAATATACATGTTCATGTAGTAATTTAAGATGAAAATACAAGCCAAATATCAAGAGACTGCAGCAAGTACTTGTTGAAGAATTTGCAACAGGTGTTTTTGTAATGCCATGAATGTAAGACCCTGAATAATGCAGAAGATGACCCACTTGCTTCACATTGCAGGTGACATAATAAAAATTCTCTTTAGTATATAATGTTAAAGACCACCTGATTAAGATCTTATTGCAGTAATACAAGAAAACTGTATAATACTCTTATGCTAGTAAATGTAGTACCACAAAAGGCAGAAAACATACACTTATTGGTTGTAAGATACTCAAGATTGAAGTTTTATGAATTTCTTTTAAATTGAACACAAAAAAAAATAAAGAATGAATGTGTCCATGGGACACAGATGCCCCCGCTGGCCTCAAATAAAAAGTTGAAGTCCGACAGGTCTGAAAGTCGCTTAGGACACATAGTTTATCATACTTAACCATCCTACCAAGTTTCAGGTCATTCCCATGTACAGTTTCTGAGAAAAGCTTGACGGAAATTTTCATGTCGATTTTGGTATCGATCCAGCCCCAAACAGGAAGTAGATGTCTGACAGGTCTTAAATTTGCTTAGGACATATTGTTTGTAATACTGAACCATCCTACCAAGTTTCAAGTCATTCTCATTTACGGTTTCTGAGAAAAGCTTGACGGAAATTTGTACAGATGTATGGACGGATGGACATGGTAAAACTTAATGCCCCCCGACATTTTGTCGCGGGGGCATAAAAAATTGCAGAATTGATATCAATGTTTAGTTTGCAAATATAAAAAAGTCAAAATGAGTACAAGCATATTTTATCTCATTTAGACCTCAAGTTACGTGAAAAACACATACAAATTCAGTTTCATCAGACTAGATATATTACCTGTTTGACCTGTTTTGGAATATGTCTACGAGGTACTTTAGGTTAAGACAGTCCCCTGGGTTCTGTATGGGACAGGTATATGACTGGGGATCAGTATTTAGATATTCTGATGTATTCTCAACCATTGTTCCTCCTGCAACTTTGGCTATTTGCTTTATAAGATACCTTAACATAAAACAATACAGTAACAGGTAAAACCAATAGTTTGTTGTAGTTCGATGCAATCAGATATATATTTATGAACTAGTATTATTTACTATGTAAATCTTTCAGACTCTAAAAATGGCAATTCAAATGACCAAACCATTCACTTTATATAACTGTACTGACTTCAAATGATTAAAAAAAAAATTAAAATCACTTTAATACTTAGATTGTTGATTAAGAAAAAAACCCACAACATGGTTTTACTGAATGCCTTGTGTCATTTTGATTCTAATATGCCATTCTTTGTACCTACAGCAAAGAAAATGGCTGCTATTTTGATTTGTGCGTGTGTGTGCACACAAACATATTTTGACTTAGAAGTTTTAGTGACAAACTTCACCAATTCATAGTTTTTGATAGTTTGTGGTATTAATGGTACTTATTAGAATCCCTGTTTTCTTAAATTTCACAACTTATATAAATTGTTATTATTATTATTGAGGATTGGTGTATCATTATTTTCATAATAGAGTGCTACACCTACATAAATACTCCTAAAACAAGGCTTTGCATCTCCTAGGTAATTAAATTAACACAAAATCTTGACGAACATCATGTGCTCTAAGACAAAATATATATATATGTTTTAGATAAATACAGAACATAATATAATTTTTGTGTTGTATTTTTTTTTAAAGAATTTGGCTTAAGTTTTTTCTTTAATTGTGTTTTCATATGTTTTGTCTTTGTTTTAATGGATTTTCATAATCAAATGCTCTGTAATTTCCTTTTTTGTCTTTCAAACACTGTAAATTCTGTATTACTTTATAGTTATGTCCCAAGTATAGGCGTTCATTAGTGAATACATATATAAACATTAAGATACGCAGAAACAGTACCTAGCAGTTTGTAGACAGACCACAGTGTATTCTCCTTCCACGGTATGTAAAGCATGGGCAGCACCTATAGCAGCTGGTAACTGTGAAACGCCAAGAAACCCATGTCCTCCGCAGGCTGATCTACACGTGTTTGTAGCCTCAATCAACATCTGTGTGCTTAAAGCTTTCAAACCACATGATATACCATGGATCTGTGAAAAAGAATTTTACTAAAATACCTTAAGAACAAAGCAGGATACAATATCATAACACTCAGTCCACTACGTTTCTGTGAGGGTTACAATCAGGTCCCTTTCACATTTATTGAAAAGTGCCATATTGGATCTAAGGGCAAGTCTTTTTAATATCTACAAAACCTGCATAGAAAAACTATGAATTTGTTTTGTCCCTGACTCATTACATCTTTTTCCTCCTACATATATCATTCACTCAATGAAATACACACCTCTGGCAACATCTTAAAGCTTCCCTTGCGAGTGATGTCATCCATCATTTTGTTATATTGTTGACGTAATCTTCTTGACACGAAGAAAAGAGCATAGGCATCAGCAAGAAGGGGGAATAACTTATACTGCTGTGTCTGGTAATCTAGGACTTGTGGCTCCGGTTCACTAAAATAAAGGAACGTCAATGCAATTTTATCATTTTGTGACATCTTCTTTCCTTTACTAATTTCTATTTTTTTTTTGGGGGGGGGGGGGGGTGAAAGTAACCTTTTTTGGACTTTTTCAAGGTTATTAAATTGCAGTACAAGCTATATGATACAGAAACCAAGTCCTGTTACTGTATAGAATTGTGTTTTTTCTTTATGATTGTGTCATGAAATAACAAGAAAATGTGTCAAACAGACACGGTGTGCTGCCTTTATATTATCAAACAGCTATGATATCTATCAATTTCAATTCTCACCTCATTACCCATTATTGTCTCTAAGCAGGAATTGACTTGAACTTTTAAAAATTTCAAAAGCTCATTCATGAAGAAAAGGGAGCCAGCATCTGAACTATATGTCTTGCTTATTATCCTAGATACCTTAACACATCTTTTTGGTTGAAGTGGTACTTGCCTGATAGCAAGAATAAACTTTAATCATTCTTCTGTAAGTGTTCATCCATGTGGAAAAATAGGTCACAATCAGTATCTGAAGCATGCAGTTTGCTAAGCATCGCTAGGTGCACCTACCATACAAATATATTGATGTGGCACATGTCAGTAACCAGGAATGGTTTTTAACCATTCTTCTGTAAGTGGTCATCCATTCAGAAAATAAAGGTCATACCCAGCATCCAAAGCATGAATTGTGCTTAGCATCACTAGGTGCACCTATCGTACCAATAAGATTGATGTGGTACTTGTCAGCAAGTGGGAATATGGAAATATGAGGATTTGGGATGGATGAATGGACGAACGGACCAGAACACTTTATGCCCCTCTACTTTCATAGGCAGGGCATAAAAATAGTTGATTGTGTTCATTCTTATAGCAAATAAAAAAAAGTCCAATGTTAAAATTGCTAATTTTAAATTTAAAGCATCAAGATTGAATTGTGCACTGAATAACTGAAACTCATTTGCAAATACGCCGAGTTTTTATTTATAGGGTAGCCATCTTTACCCTTCTTAAAATTTCAATATGAACTATGATTGTGTATAATCCTAACATCAGTCTTCTCTGAATAAAAGGTACGGGACTGAAAATCGTGACCTTCATGTTAGATTGTAGAACAATTTTGAAAACTTGAGTAATCTTGACTCTACTTACCTGTCAGATAATTTAGACTGATGTCTAACTGCACTGTATCTAATGGCAATAGTTATAGTAGAATTCAGTAGTTTATAAGCTACGTCTGTGATATGTACTCTGACATAGGTCATGGTGGCATAATTTGCTCTGTTAACACCAGAACTGATAAACCTCCCGTCTTTAGATACCTACATAAGAAAGGAAAAACTTACAGTGCTTGTCTATAGGCAACAATTCATGAATGCTTAATGTACAAGATTGTCTCATATTTGGAATCATTCATTAGTTTTTTAATACAAAGTAAATTTAAGCAATCAGAAATTACTTCTTTTCTGCCCTAAATACATTGTACATGTACATAGGGTATGCTGTTAAATTCATATAATATGTCCTCATTAATTTTGGAAAATATAAGGTTGCCTTGCCCAAAATTAGGGCGCCCTGGACATTCAGACCTGATAGTTCCGACTCTGATGTACCCCCAATTTAAATTCTTCTACTTTTTATACCTGTGCATTTTTCATCAACATATTTTCCCTAGGTATTCTGACATTGTTCAAAATAAGATAGCCATTGTCTCCATAATTCATTACAAACTTTGGTCCAATATCCCCAACTTCTATTCCTGAAATGAGTAAAGCAAAAATATAAACATGAAGTTTATAAATCTTCACTTAGAAACCATCAGGTTTTCTTTACTTTGACAAATTGTTTGAGCTATATTTTACATAAACAAGAGGCTCCCAGGAGCCTGAATGGCTCACCTGGTCATGATGTCAACCCTATGAAAACTTTTGTATAGCTAAATGAGCTAAATGTTTAAGCAAGAAACAAGAGGCTCCAAGGAGCCTGAATCACTCACCTGACATATATGCCTGAAGTAAAGTTTATAAGGCAAAATCTATTTAACATTGAAAGGGTCATAAGATTAATAAGGGGGTCATCTGACAATATGGTGGATCTAAAGGTGCTGATCACTTTTGTTCTCAATCAAAATCTAAAAATCTGATACCCTTTTTGAGTTATTTGCAAAAAAATGCAGTTTAACCTAATGTTCTATTTTTAGCCACAGCGGCCATGTTTTACAACCAATCAAAAATCCCCACAACAGTTCTATACACCAAATAATAATAAACAATAATACCAAGTTTGGTTCCATTTGGACTTAAAGTGTCAGAGGAGTTAACATTTTCAATATAAGGAAATGCAGTTAAAATGCTCAATTTTGACGTTCCAAGGGCAATAACTCCTCAAAGGAAAGGTCCTACAACGTTGACCCTTACAAAATTTAGTAGATCTTGATGCACTTAACAATATGCAATTTAAATTTCTCAAATATCTTGTATAGTTTTCAAGATATTGAGCTAAACAGGTGCAAAATTTGCAAAAAATCCACAAAAAGGGCAATAACTCCTACATGGGTTGTTGGATTTTCTTCAAAATTTCAGAGCTGGTAGATCTTAAGGTGCTGATCACTTTTGTTCCCAATCAAAATTTTGAAATCTGTCACCGTTTTAGAGTTATTTGCAAAAAGCTGCCATTTACCCCTATGTTCTATTTTTAGCCACAGCGGCCATGTTTTACTACCAATCAAAAATCCCCACATCAGTTCTATACACCTAGTGCTAATAAACAACTATACCAAGTTTGGTTCCATTTGGACTTAAAGTGTCAGAGGAGTTAATGTTTTCAATGTAATGAGGAAATGCTGTTAAAATGCTAAATTTTGACGTTCTAAGGGCAATAACTCCTAAAAGGAAAGGTCCTACAACATTGACCCTAATACATATTTTGTAGATCTTGATGTGCTAAACAATATGCAATTTAAATTTCTCAAATATCTAGTATAGTTTTCAAGATATTGAGCTAAACAGGTGCAAAATTTGCAAAAAATCCACAAAAAAGGGCAATAACTCCTACATGGATAGTTGGATTTTCTTCAAAATTTCAGAGCTGGTAGATCTTGAGGTGCTGATCACTTTTGTTCCAATCAAAATTTTGAAATCTGTCACCGTTTTAGAGTTATTTGCAAAAAACTGCCATTGACCTCTATGTTCTATTTTTAGCCACAGCGGCCATGTTTTACGACCAATCAAAAATCCCCACATCAGTTCTATACATCTAATGCTAATAAACAACTGTACCAAGTTTGGTTCCATTTGGACTTTAAGTGTCAGAGGAGTTAACGTTTTCAATGTAATGAGGAAATGCTGTTAAAATGCTAAATTTTGACGTTCTAAGGGCAATAACTCCTAAAAGGAAAGGTCCTACAACGTTGACCCTGTTATATATTTTGTAGATCTTGATGTGCTTAACAATATGCAATTTAAATTTCTCAAATATCTAGTATAGTTTTCAAGATATTGAGCTAAACAGGTGCAAAATTTGCCAAAAAATCCACAAAAAGGGCAATAACTCCTACATGGGTTGTTGGATTTTCTTCAAAATTTCAGAGCTGGTAGATCTTGAGGTGCTGATCACTTTAACCCTATGCCAGAATTTTGATATCTGTAGCCGTTTTTGAGTTATTTGCAAAAAACGGCATTTTACCCCTATGTTCTATTTTTAGCCATGGCGGCCATGTTTTACGACGAATCAAAAATCCCCACATCAGTTCTAAGCACCGAATGCTAATGAACAACCATACCAAGTTTGGTTGCAATTGGACTTATGGTGTCAGAGGGGTTAACGTTTTAAAAAGTTTACGGAAGCCGGACGCCAAGTGATGACAATAGCTCACATGACCCTTCGGGTCAGGTGAGCTAAAAAGCATTTTTCTATCTGCAATAGTTTTCATTCTAAATAAGCAAAAAACACTATTATTCACCTTTTAAGGGGCTTGAACCCCTATAAGGGGTCATCTGACAACTTCAACCCAATGAATACTTTTGTAGAGCTTAATGAGATGAACATTTAAGCAAGCAACAGCTTTTCTCTAACTGCAATAGTTTTCATTCTATAGGCCAAAAACACTTTTTTCGCCTTCAAGGGACTGTTACCCCTATAAGGGGTCATCGGACAACTTTGACCTTAAGGAAACTTTTGTAGAGCTTAATGAGCTAAACATTAAGCAAGCAACAGCTTTTCTCTATCTGCAATAGTTTTCATTCTATAGGCCAAAAACACTATTTTTTGCCTTAAAGGGGGTGTAACCCCTTTAAGGGGCTGTAACCCCTTAAAGGGGTCATCTGACAACTTCGACCTTATGGAGACTTTTGTAGAACTTAATGAGCTGAACATTTAAGCAAGCAACAGCTTTTCTCTATTTGCAATAGTTTTCATTCTATAGGCCAAAAACACTTATTTTTCGCCTTTAAGGGGCTGTAACCCCTAAAAGGGATCATCTGACAACTTCGACATTATGGAGACTTTTGTAGAGCTTAATGAGCTGAACATTTTAAGAAAGCAACTGCTTTTCTCTATCTGCAATAGTTTTCATTCTATAGGCCAAAAACATGAAAAAAACGCCATTTTTCACCTTTAAGGGACTGTAACCCCTATAAGGAGTCATGTGACAACTTCGACCCAATGGAAACTTTTGTAGAGCTTTTGATTCTGAAGAGCTTAAGATCCTTCAGATTTTTTCTATCTGTTATGGTTGCTGAGTTATAAGCCATTTTAAGTGATTTTACCTATGTTCTATTTTAGTAACAGCTGCCATGTTTTTTATCAAATCATTTTAAAATGAGGATCGTTTGTTGCAAAAATGTCATATATCATTTCTGCAAAGTTTCAGTAAAATTGGTTCAGTGGTTTCAGAATAGAAGATTTTTGAAATTGTTAACGGACCACAGATGACGACGGACGACAATGGACGCATAGTGATGGCATAAGCTCACATGGCCTTTGGCCAGGTGAGCTAAAAATGATATCATATTTATATTATGACAGAAGCTCCAATTCCTGTAATTACCAATTTGAGAGTTTAGAATTTTCACATCCTTTAAATCGATAATGAAAAGAAGACCACTTAATTTAAAATTTAAAAATGCTTTCTATACATGTATAATGAATTTGGTCTGATGCATCATTTATAGAAACACCAATATGTTCAAGAGACATGATGTCCTACCTTTCAACATAGAAAACTAGCTCTAACCAGGAGAACAACCTGATATGGAACAGGGGGCAGACAAACAGACACTAGCACTATATCCCTCTATGTTTGAAGGTAGGGCACAAAAATTTAAAAAAAAATATTTCAAACTGTTATAATCTGACAGTTGGTACATTGTAAGTGGTTTTATTGGTAATTAAGGTTTTCCTTTGATCTCACTTCCCAGCTTTTTTAAGTAATGTGTAATTTCCATGTTCTATATATATATATTTCTTACAATGGTTGGTTAATTAAAATCAAATGTTAATGAAATAACAGACATAAAGAATCAAAACCTGAACATTCAGCTCAAAGGAACTAACCTGGTAGAGGCATATGGTTATCCAAACTTCTCAGTTGTACTATAAATGGATGCATGCCACAATTAGATTTATTGATCATCAAAGTGGCCAATACTATGGCATGAGTGACAGACTTTCCCACTGAAAAAGAAATATAAGACATAAGTAGTGGTAGATTCAGAGGGGACACAGAGACATACAAACCTCTTAAACGGGGAAATTTTTCATTAATAAAGACAATTGATATTTTCTGACCCAAATTCTGGAGTTTTCATTTTATGGCAAATACCATGGTTTTAATCATTTTTTATGGTTACCTTTTTTTGTAGTTATCCATTGGATTTTATCATTTTTTTGCCTATGTCACTATTAAGTAAAATCAAATTGTTATCACCTTTTTTAACCTTAATTTTTATGGGAATTCATCTTGCCAATTGCAGTTTAATTGTTCTTTGTATTTTTTATAGTGTTGATCATCAAGATCATGTCTCCTGAACTATGGACATTATGATTCAAATGTCTTCTCTTAATTTCATTTCTCAGGCCACAACTAGAAAATTTTATAAAATAAATAAAAAATACTTGTATACAGACTTGTCAAGTGTCACGCAACTCACGTGAGTCTCACGGATGTAGTCCAATATTTGGCAGCAAATTTATTTGATTTAAAAAAAAATTCCTTTGATCTTTCATTTTTTTCCCTTTCTCACAACAACAGGTCATCAAAACTTGACAGCCATTTGTATACATTTATGTTTTTAAGACTTACATCCCCCTGGCCACCATTTCATTGCTGATCTACTTGGTGTGTTCAGTACAAATTCCTCAGTAACTGGATCATAGGTGGCTGTGGTCTCTAAACCAGGCAGATAGGTACCTGCAGATTGAAAAGGTCAATATTTAGGACTGTAAAGAGCATGTAAAACAACCAACTTTTGGTAATTTTACAAGGCACAAAATTAGATGAAATCCGTATCTCTTTGAAATAAAATAAAAAATTTAAATATAGGTCTAATATGATTAAGGCCCTGACTTCTTTGCAGGCATCAAAAAGTTACAATTTTTTTTGTAATTTATTCTGTCATGTTTTTTTTGGGATTTTCAGTACATGTATTGAATTCTACATTATAAACATAATCTGTTTGTATCAGAAGGTAGCTCTAGACACCTGACAGAAAATAACCGTTTAGTCACAACATGCAGAATTTACTTGTTATTATACATGCATGATCAAAACTGTTAATATCTTTCATTGGGCCTGTGCCATTATCATAACATGCCTGTGTCAATAAAATTATTCTTATTTTTATGAGAAGTAAAGGTAAGTCATGGTTGAATGATACAAGCCAGAGTAAAATAGAACGATATGGTCCAAATGTACTTGACCAAATGTTCAGATGATATGAACATTATGAGATGGTACACATGGTACATCTATGTAAATTTCAAAACTTTCAAGCATCAATTCTTTTTTTTTAATAGAATAAAATCAAATAATGTTTTACCATGTCCCATTTCTGTCTGTGCATACGTTCCAATAATTTGAAAATTTTTAGCCAGAGGAGACCATTTATCTCTTTGGGTTGAGGTTGCAAGTCTTTCTAATGCTGGTACAAACATGGTGAAATGTACATCTAAAACATGTCTGACATTCCTGAAAAAAGAAAAGAAAAAGCTACGCCTTAAACTTCAAAATTTGTTAAAAATATGACCACAAATAAGAAGTTAATTTTTTTGGCATGACCTAACTTTGACCCTTTATAATGTTGTATTGGTGCAAGATACATTGTACATAAAATCCATTGACACACTTAGCAGACAGAATTTATTGAGGAATACAATGAAAAAAGAATGATCAAAAGCAGATGAAAATTTAACATTCTACAGACGTTTTGTCAATACACCCATTTTAGCCCCTTTTGACCCTTTTTTTTGAAACATTAGGGGCCAGAAACCCCAAATGCAATACCAACCTTCCTTTAGTGGTTACAAACATCATAGAGGGTGGTAAAGGGTTATTTTTCTGCATTGTGTTCGACATTTTTTATTTTTCGTTCATCCATTTCTGAATTTTTTATTTCTCATTCAGCCATGCATAGGGCTCATCGTTCATTCTGTTCACCTTAATTTATTTTGCGTGTTTTATGATTTGCATGGATTATTTTTCGTTCATGGTATTTTAGACAAAAAATGCTATACAAAATATTGTTCACCAAGAAATCATAAAATTCGAGGACTTCTCAATTTTCGCCTACTCCTTGCAGTGTTGTACTGTTTCAAGAATACACAACTGTCAAAAACTGAGTGCAATTCAGGGATTTTCCTTCATTAACGAATAATATTTTGTTTCTTTATTTATCGTGCATCGAGATCAGCAAGAATTATTTTCCGTTCATCATAAAAGCCACTTTTTATTTGCTGTTCAGCCGTGCACAGTACCCCCCTTTACCACCCTCATCATATCAAAGATTTATAACAATTGGTTCACTACAACTATTTTATTGCACGGAAACCAAAGTGTCTACAGACGACGACAACCGCGACATTGCCATAACATAATACGACTGCAAACATTTGCGGTCATACAAAAAACACTATTTTTGGCTTTAAGGTGTCGTAACTCCTATAAGGGTTCATCTGACAATGCCTCAGGGACAATTTTGTAGAGCTTAATTATATTGTAGCTGAACATTTAAGCAAGCAAAACCTTTTCCCTATCTTCTATCATTCACAATCAGAAACTACTATTTTTAGCATTTAAGGGGCCATAACCCCTAAAAGGGATAATCTGACAATTTCAAGCAATAATGGCTAATTTTGTAGAACTCACTTAGCTTAACAATATGCAATTGAAATAACTTTAATATCTTATATAGCTCTTGAGATACAAGACAAAATAAGTGCAAAACACAGAAAAAATCAAGAAAAGGGGCAATAACTCCCACATGGTTTGTTGGAATTTCTTCAAAATTTCAGAGTAGGTATATATCTTCACATGCTGATTACCTTATTTTTTTTATATCTGTTGCCATTTTTGAGTTATTTGCAAAAAACTGCTGTTTTACTCCCATGTTTTTTATCGTATTACTGTGGATTCATTTATTTTCGTGGGTACCAATTTTCGTGGTTGACTGAAAAAGGATCAGTTCGTGGATTCTTAAATTCGTTGTTCTGAGGTCTCCACCATATAGATCTATGTTAAATTTCCTTTTCGTGGGGTATCAAATTTCATGGGTCAATGCCACCCACGAAAACCACGAAAAATTGATACCCAACGAATAATAATGAAACCACAGTAATTTAAAATAAGGATTGTTTGTAGTCAACATGTCATATATTCATTTTTTAAGCAAATGTATATAACATAACGCTAATAGGGTCAACTTATAATATTTTAGCTTGTTTCTATAAAATTTCCAAATTTTGACAATCTTGATAATGATAATTGTTAAATTTTCCTCTTAACTAATGAAGACACCCATATATTGTCAGCCACTGCTAAATTCATCATAGACGGTTCAAATTAACAAGAATATGGTGCATTTATTGTATTCTTCTTTTATATATTGTCATTTCACATGTGAATTGTAATTACAAGTCAATTGTTGATTGTTTTTTAATAATTTCTCTGAATGTCTTTAAAATCATGTTCTTTCCTCTTGTGTTTGTAACCTCCTTTTGCTCCATGTGGGCTCCTAATTTGGAAAATAAAAATATGTTATGTTATGTTATATCATTCCTATAAGTTCAGACAAATTGGTACAGTAGTTTCAGACAAGAAGATTTTTGAAATTGTTTAATAAAAAGCTTCGCCGAGCGCAGCATGATACGACCGCAACATGTTGAACCCTGTAGGTTTTAGGCCCAAAATGGATAGTCTATTGCTCTGGACATATGCAGCCCATGGTGGACTGACAAAGGTTTTTGACACATGCAGCTTTTGGTGGACTTTCTAAATTCACATTTTAAAAGGAATTATTTTTTTTTCCAAAGGAGATCAAATCAGACCACAAATAAATAAGTTTCGATTTTGGCCCCTAATTTCATAACAGGGGAAAAGGGGGGGGTCGCAAAAATTAATTCTCAATTTTGTATCCACAATTTGACAAGAACAAACATGCAAAAAAAATTTTCAAAATTGGATCACAAGTAAAAAAAATTCCATTTTGGTCCCTTTTGGCCCCTCATTACATAATAAGGGGGAAAAGATGGGGGTAGCAAAAATAAATTCTCAATTTTCCATCCGCTATTTGACAAGAACAAACATGCAAAAAAAAATTTCAAAATCGGTCCACTAATAAAAATTTTTCGATTTTGGCCCCTTTTAGGGCCATAACCCCTATAAGGGGTCATCTGACAACTTCGACCCTATGGAGACTTTTGTAGAGCTAAATGAGCTGAACAATTAAGCAAGCAACAGCTTTTTGCTATCTGCAATAGTTTCATACTATAGGGCAAAAACATGAAAAAATGCTATTTTTCACCTTTAAGGGGCCGTAACCCCTATAAGGGGTCATCTGACAACTTCGACCAAATGGAGACTTTTGTAGAACTTTTGATCCTGAAGCAGTAGGGTGGCATCAGATTTCATCTATCTCTTATACTTTTTGAATTACAAGCCAAAAACAGTAGTCTAACCCCCCTGGTCTATTTTTAGCCACAGCAGCCATGTTTTTTGACGAATCAGAACTTGAAACACATCTATAGTGCATGACACCCTATTGATCAATCATACCAAGTTTCATTGAATTCTGTTCAGTAGTTTCAGAAGAAAAAGATTTTTGAAAAAGTTATTGTAAGAACAAACTAAAAGTTGCAATTCGGCCCCTTTTGGCCCTTAATTTCTAAACGAAAAAAGGGGGGACTCCCAAAATCAATCCCATCCATCCTTTAATGGTAAGAAATATCATTGTCAAATTTCATTGGATTTGGATAACTAGAACTAAAGTTATCGTGTATACACTAAAGTTAACAGACGACGACGACAACGACAACGACGACAACACCGACAACGACGACAGCATCATACCATTATACGTCCGCAAATTTTTTGCGGTCATATAAAAATGAAGGCTTTGTCTCAGATACATGCACACATTTTAATCAACTGTTTTAATTATTAAACTAACTATTGTTAAACTCTTACATTCTCACATAATCTGATTGTTCAAATGTCCACTGATGTTTATTCTGCAGCTTTATCAATTTAGCAGATTTAGCTACAGCATCTTCATAGGCCTCTGATTTGGATTTAAAGACCATTTTCCAAGCATCTTTAAACTCAGGTTCATTAAAGATTATATGCTCTGTACAAAATAGATATCAATAGAGTGTTAGTAAATTTATTTGGCCCTTAAAAACATGTTACTGTTCGTGGGGTGTCATGTTTCATGGTTTTCCATTTGTGACCATGAGAATAAGATTTCAATGAAGTGTAATTTTTACATTGACTTTTGGTGAAACCACAAAATTTGACACCCACAAAAATAAATGAATGCACATTACAAGTATGAACAATTGGCTGGTAAATTTTTGTAGAGGATTTTTGAATTCATGCTAATTTTGGGGCCTGATGTCATAAACACTTATTCCACATACATGTATAATTTTATCTAAATTTGGAAACCTGGTTATAATGTGTGCAGAGCAAACAACCTTTGTTTGCCCTGGGCCATTAAAAGGCAATTTATTCTAATGGTTGGAAAAAACAGAGTACCAGGAGGAAACTAACCTAGGGTAGGTAACTGACAAATCTACATACTGGTAATGACTTTTTGCATACATGTACATTGTATAGATTAACAGGTGGGGTAGTCCCATTTTTGTAAATTAAACATCAGGACCTGATCTGTTACCTGCATAGGTAATTGACAAGTATATTTAAACCAGTGCCTTAGGCCACTCAACCACCCAAAATCCTAGATTGAAGCTTGCATACAGAAAATATTATGCATGATACAGGATAAAAATGTAATGCATGCTAAGTGAAACAATTATTAAAATTGTAACCAAGTCTACAGGCAATGATGTTGTAAGATGTTAATCTGCATTAAAAAGAATCATCATCTAGTTTTACAAGATACCTCACATTTCTGGAACTTGAGGAAGTTGTAGAAATTTATTAATTATGTAGACATAAAAATATACAGGTACATGTAATACATATACAAGTGCATGTTAGTGTAAATAAGTGTCACCACTTATAATATATAAATATATCATTTTGTATTTGCTGTTGTACTTTTAAATTCTACATTTTCACATTGATATGAGTATGAAAGATATACATGTATCATGTACAGCATTCTACATAATGACCTTAATTAAAAAACAAGAGGCTCCCAGGAGCCTGAATCGCTCACCTGAACTACACAGATACATATTTGTAGATATTATTGTGTATAACCATATGTGATTTAAATTTATGAAATATCTTGGTTAGTTTTCAAGATATTGGGCTTAATAAGTGCAAATTTGGCAAAAATTAGGAAAAAGAAACTCCCACATCAGCAGTCAGATCTTTTACGAAATTTCAGGACAGGTAGATCTTAATATGCTGATCACTTTTGATTCTTGCACAATTTTGATATCTGAAACCAGTTTTGAGTTATTAGCAAAAAAATGAAATTTGTCCCTATGTTCTATTTTTAGCCATGGTGGCCATGTTTTTTTATGAATCAAAAATATGAACGATAGAGTTGTAGCATATAAGCTATCAAACAGTGTGCCATGTTAAGATGCAGTTGGTCTTACCGTTTCAGACAAGTCAGGGGGAAAAGTAATGAACAATGGTAAATATTGACGCTTTAATGGCCATAACTCCTGAAAGAAATGGTTCTACAGCTTTGACCTAATTACATGAATTGTAGATCTTGATGTGCTTAATCATATGCAATTTGAATTTTTGAAATATCTTGTATAGTTTTCAAGATATAGGGCTAAATAAGTGAAAAATTTTGAAAAAAATCCAGAAAAGAGCAATAACTCCTATGTCGTTTGTTGGATCTTCTTGAAAATTTCAGAGCATGTAGATCTTGAGATGCTTATCACTTTTGTCTCCCATCAGAATTTTGATATCTGTTACCGTTTTTGAGTTATTTGCAAAAAACTGTAATTTGACCCCTGTGTTCTATTTTAAGCCATGGAGGCCATATTTTTTGACGAATCAAAAATCCGAATGATCGAATTGTAGCATTAATGCTATTCAACAACTGTGCCAAGTTTGGTTGAAGTTGGATGTATGGTGTCAGACAAGTTAATCTTTGAAATTCAGGGTAAAAGTAATGAAAAATGGTAAATTTTGACGCTTTAAGGGCCATAACTCCTAAAAGAAATGGTTCTACAGCTTTGACCTAATTACATGAAATGTAGATCTTGATGTGCTTAATCATATGCAATTTGAATTTTTAAAATATCTTGTATAGTTTTCAAGATATAGGGCTAAATAAGTGCAAAATTTTGAAAAAATCCAGAAAAAGGGCAATAACTCCTACATTGGTTGTTGGATCTTTTTGAAAATTTCTGGGCAGGTAGATCTTGAGGTGCTGATCACTTTTACCCTTGCCAGAATTTTGATATCTGTGACCGTTTTTGAGTTATCTGCAAAAAACTGTATTTGACCCCCCTGTTCTATTTTTAGCCATGGCAGCCATGTTTTTTTACGAATCAAAAATCCAAACGATAGTTTTGTACACATAATGCCACTAAACAACTATACCAAGTTTGCTTGCAATTGGACTTATGGTGTCGGACAAGTTAACGTTTGAAAAATTGTTTACAGACGACGACAGACGCCGACAGACGACGACGACGACGACGACGGACGCCAAGTGATGGTAAAAGCTCACATGGACCTTCGGTCCAGGTGAGCTAAAAACATAATGATATTAATCAATTTTTGATAACAAGTTGGCAATAACTATATTAATTATTGTCTAAGATTGTCATTTCAAATGAAAGAAAAAAAAATCCTTTATTTAACCATCTACATGTACTTCTCAATCAAGTTTACTTGTAAGATATCACATTTGTAACAGTGTCCTTCATTCAGTTCATGCATTTATCTCTGTCTTTTTAGTACTTTGATTAGTATAGTTACAGTCATGACAATTCAAAGGCACTTCATGACTTGTTTCACTATGGCCGCTTTCCATTATGAGGTTCACAACAGTTTATTTTGTGTTGTCACCGGTTTGTCTGGTCTTTATATATACATTCCTACCTCATAGTCATAATGGAAAGTAGTAGGCTCCCAAGGGAGCATTAATGGTAGAAATGTCAATATTTTAGTTGTACTATGAGCCAAATTTTCCTTCAACGTCCAGTTTAGCACGCGCTTGTTTTCCCGAACTTCCGGCGTCTTTTTACCGTTTTTATCTTTGAATGTTTTAGACGTCATTAAACGCTCACGTAACCCACAAGAAAAGCTAGTTTGATTTTATTTTCGAACCAAAAAAAAAATAATTGTAACTTCGGGAGCGTTTAATACAGGTTTTACCTGCCTCATATTATGTGTTAGTGTAACAGAACTTAACAGAAAATTCTGTATACGTATGAATGCTTACCTAAATCCCTTCTTGTCTTTGTTTTGTCAGGTCCACCATCAATCAAATGAGTGATCTCGTTTGGGTCAAACGAAGCTTGATTTCTTTCCCGAATCAAATCTTTATTTGTTTGAAACATTTTGTTGTCTGTCACCGTCGCCATTTTGAACAACAAAAGGTAATCACGTGATTTACGTACACAAACTTGAGCAAATACCCAAAATTATTCTATTTATCATAGCACTGCAACGGACAATCATTTTTTGGTCTTTTTTAAAATTTATTTTGCAATTAAGAACCCTTTACTGACTTTGGAAAACATAATCGAATTCTTATGTCAATGATTAAACATAATTTGGCCCTAAAATTAGAAATAATTGATCGAAGCTGTATACTTGAAAACAGTTGACATTGTCTATACAATTGTTCTTGTACAAGTTAGTCAATAGGTCAAAAATATAACTGATATATTATATATTAGGAGTATTTCTATCTATTTTTGGCTGTTTTTTACCAAGCAATTCAAGCGACTGTGGTTTTGCGCTACTAATTTTTAAAATCGGGGTTTCACGTCACGGTTGGTCACACATTTTATTTTTATCATAAATCTCACAAATACGTTTGCCATGGTACTGAGAACCTAACTCGAATGATCCAAGCCCTATCCGTCTTCGCATAATTCGGTGGGATAGCGACTGTATTATTCGGGTTACTGAGAACCTGGTTTTCAGTTGAAACTGTAGCTTAACTATCTTTGAATAGATTTTGCACATATAACCCGAATAATGCAGTCGTTATATTTCGCTCCTTACAGTCGCTACATTCCCGCCGAAGTATGCGAAGACGGACAGGGCTTGGGTGATTCGAGTTAGGTGCACATACAGAATTGTGACTGAGAGCAGGAACATTCTAAAACAAGTGTTTATTTAAGTTCCCGCTGAGAGCAATCCCACAATTTGTTCTTTTATTAAGCATGAGAAAGGTTAGTTTACAATTTGTTTCGAGTGGTCCGAGTCAGAAGAAATGAATGATGATAATATTTATGAACGAATGAACTAACAAAGTTGCACCCAAAACGCCTCCCGCTTTCTGCGAAGCAAGCCGTTAAAAGTTTGTTCACACCACGTTGCTGTACATTAGGGATGGCAACAATTAACCGGGTAACCGGTTATTCGATCGGAAAGATCGTAACCGGTTACAAATTTCAGCAATCGAGTAATCTTTAAAAATTAAAAGAAAACTTATTCATTTTGTTACTTTATCATTGTACAATTAAAACTCAAATGGCCCGATAATCAGTAAAATAAAGTAAATTGATTGAGATGGATAATTAGCGATGAAAACTCCAAGCCATGGAATATGTTTGGACAATATTGTTTATACAAACAATCACTGATAGTAAAAAAAAAAACATTTTAGATTTTAATCGTTGTTGATTGCAGTTTATTTAATTGTACTGTTTTGTTTTTACGTTGTTTGATTCGTTTTTTTCTTGTTTTGCCCCTTAAGTGTCGATTGAATTTGTGAATAACATTGGCTTATGATATTTATTAGGCACTGGCGTGTAAACTTAAGAAAACGTTAGGTTTACACGTGTAAAAATAACGAAAACCTAGGGTTACACGGAAAAGTAAAACCGGATCGTTTTACTTTTGCGTGTAAACCTAAGTTTCCGTTATTTTTACACGTGTATCCCTAACGATTTCTTAGGTTTACACAGCCGTGTGAACTTAGCCATGCAGTGCCTATTTATTATTTCATTAGTACCCCTTTTCGTCTTTTCATGGCATATAGGAAATAACATTTTTAAACAAACTTTCTAATATGCAACACGTTTTTCCTCTGTTCAAACTGTACCCCGAATGTGAATTGTACATTTTTGACCTTGCATTAACGGGAGGGCTAAGTAACAATCTAACATGAAGTTGTTCCGCCAAATATTTTTTTCTCTACCATCTACATCTACATCTACATGGTACGTTGATCCGTCAATATCTTGACAATCACTCAACGCATCCGGTGCATAAAGAAAATTTAGAAGATTATATGTCCAAAATTATATATCAAATCAAAGAAGAATTAACAATAAAAAAAATAATAATAAAAAAATAAATAAAGCCGGAGATGCCCCATTTGCTATTCGTCCATCTGGTTTAGACCTGTTCATCTTCCGTGGCGGTACCAGGGTCGAAGACCCCGCCGACATAGCTCTAGTCCATCACTTGAACTACTGGGCAAATGGGAGGAAAGCAGATTTAGAAAGATACTGTAGCTAGCTCCCTCTTGAAGGATACCAAAGAGGGAGCCTCAGCAACAGATGCAGGCAAGGCGTTCCATGCTGGAATTGTCCTGGGGGAAAAAGCTGTACTTTAGTGTGTTGGTCTTTAAATTGTCAAGTACTGGCGGAACTTTTTTCCATGGGCTGATCTGGTTCTGGAGTTCATTGGTGTAAGGTAGTCTGTGCATGGTACATCCACATGGTCATTCACTACTTTGTAGAACATGGTCAACTGTTGTTTCTTCCTCCGATTTTCTAATGTGTCCCAACCTAGCTCTTCTAACATGCTCCCTGCGCTACTGGTGTTTCTATAGCGGTTGGTGGTGTAACGGGCTGCACGTCGCTGGACCATCTAAATCTTCCTGATCTGGTCTTTCTGATGTGGATTCCAGACCGTCGCACAGTAGTCAAGGCTGGATCTTACCATGGCTATGTAGGCATTTGTCTTGGTTTCAGTGTTGGATGTTATCAGGTTACGTCTGAGGAATCCTAACATGTTGTTGGCCTTTTTTTGTGCTTACAATATGATGTTTCCATGATACCGGTAGGTCATGTTGTAAATCTACTCCAAGGTACTTCGTGCTCTTAGATGTTTCAAGTATCTGGCCCTTTAGTTTATAGTGGTGGATGGTTGGTGCTCGTACTCTAGTGACTGTGAGTACACGTACACTTTTGTGGATGGAGTCCATACCCCAGGTCTTTTCCCATGCAGCCAGTGTGTGTAGATGTTCTTGTAGCATCTCAGTATCTACAGCTGAAGTGATGGTACGGTACACTATGCAATTATTTGCGAAGAGTCTTACGCCTGATTTTAGGTCGTCTGGTAAGTCATTAATGAAGAGTAGGAAAAGAAGTGGTCCAATAAACTCCGCTTACGACTGGGACTTTGTCTGATGTTTCCACCTTCTACTAGTACCTGCTGTGACCTCTCTGATAGGAAGGATTCTATCCATTTGTGTGTTTGCCCTCTTACTCCGTAGTGATGGATCTTGTTGAGGAGGCGCTTGTGTGGAACACGATCAAATGCTTTGGAGAAATCTAGGATGATCATATCTATCTGTTGTCCTTTGTCTAGAGCTGTTGCTAGTTCGTGTGAAAGTGTTATAAGTTGTGTTTCGCAGCTATGTCTTGCTCTGAAACCATGCTGGCAATTGGTTAGGATGTTGTGGTGGTCTAGATGTTTCAAGGTGCTGCTAACTATGATATGCTCCATAAATTTACAACACAGGCAGGTCAGGGAGACGGGTCGATCAAGTTGCTGGCATCATATCGACTTCACTTTGTATCCACTGTATTATGTATAAGCACCACAGCGATCAAATATATCGGTTCTGTGTGGTGATACAACTCTAAATCATTCATTGTTTTGACGTGGGGTGTTGGATTTAGAATTGATGTATTTGATTCTTTTACATCAATCGATAAATGTTTCTTAGCTAGCTGTCAGTAACTTCGAGTGTTCTCAAGAGACTTCCTCCTCGTCTTGTTGTTTTCGTACAGTATTTTTTCTTAGGTTCTCTCTTCTTGAATTGAACTTTTGTCGATTGAGTTTTACAGTGTGTTTTATATGTATGCTTTGTGCAAGCTTATCAATAGGGGGAAGGTTGGATAAAAAAAACTAGTTTAACCCCGCCACATTTTATATGTGCCTGTCCTAAGCCAGGAAACTTTGCCAAAGCCATTGTTTGTCCTTGTCATTCTGTGTTAACTGTTTTATGTCAAGAATTGGGTCTTTCGTTGATGATTTAGGGATTGGTTTTGAAACTTTTGTATTGTATTATAAGTCTTGGGCCAATGCAAGACGGTAAGCAGTGACTTATGGTCATGTTGAAGACTGCTTGCTGTTTTCCGTTGTGATTTTTTGAATTGCTGTTTGTTTATGTTTGTTGTGTCGCGTACACTTATTCCACATCTCAATATCGTCTATTCCTTTCTTAAAAATAGCTGTTACATTTGCTTGTTTCCAGTCGTTTGATACTTAAGGCTTTCATTAAAGATGATACGTAGGAGGGGGCAATTTCCTCTGCGCATTCCTTGAGTATTCTTGCTGATATTTCATCTGGCCCAGAAGCCTTGTTTGGGTTACTCTTCTGTAATAGTTTGAGAATATCCTCCCTGGTGATGGTGATCTCAGGCATGGATGGACGGGGTTGCCCTGATGGTAAAGGTACCTCTTGGTCGTCTTCCTTGGTAAATACTGAATGATATTGTCTATTCAGGATGTTGGCTTTGTCCTTTGCACTGTTGAATAGCCTGCCATTGTCTTTTAGTGGTGATATACCAGTGTTGTCTTTCCTCAGGGATTTGATGTAATTCCAGAATCGTTTCTGCTTGCTTGGGGCATCGCGTTCGCCGTCTCTTACTTCTATGATGTTGTTGATGTAGGTCCAGTAGGCTCGTCTTTCAGCTTTCTGTACGGTTCTTTTACTCTCCTTGTATTTTCTGATGTCTGATGGGTTTTTAGTCTTTCTCATTCTGGTATATAGCTTGCTTTTTCGTTTGAGTCCGGCTTTAACTTTCCTATCGACCCATGGTTTGCGTGTTTTGTTGCCTTTGACTTGTCTTTTTGGGATGTATTTATCCATTAGCTGAGTTAGCTGGTTCTTGAAGTATGTCCAGATTATGTCGACATCCTGGTTTTGGTCTTGGAGATTGATCAAGTAACCCTCCATACGTTTTAACTCTATTTTTAGGTTCTCAAAGTCTCCCTTTTTGTATGAATATACTTCTTTTTGTGGTGTTCTGGTTTCATTGGTCTTAGGCTAGAATCAATTAAAACTGTTTCCTGGGATAACTTGGGCTCTGTTGATTAGCAAGCTCTTGTTGCTAAAAAATAAATCAAGTGTATTCTCGCAAGTTTCTGTTATTCTTGTTGGCTCCATTACTACTTGGTCTAAGAAATGATCTTTACCTATGTCTAACAGTTGTTGTGATTGACGATTCTTCGATGCATTTTGTTTCATGTTTTCTTCTAGTCGCCTCCAATCCATATGTGTGATCCCTGTGACTTTTTCGTAGTTTTATGTATCATCCGGCTAACCGGTTAATTGGTCGGAAGATTTTACGATTAACCGGTTGGTATATTTTAAACAATATGCCATTCCTACTGTATATAGTCATAACATCAGTCGCCTCTTCTAAGCATAAGGTAAACAAGGAAATGTGTCAAGATGACACTGATGCCCCGCTAGCAAATAAAATAAAACTGTTATTTCTACAAAATTTGCTAAGTGCAAGGGCAGTAATTTAGGTCAAAATCAGTGGACAAGACCGAAACTCAAACTTGACCTGTAACTCATCATGGTAGACTCACATACTAAAAATCTTTTGAATATATGCAAGGATGTCGAAAAAAGTGCGGAAAACTGTTATTTCTACAAAATTTGCTAAGTCCAAGGGCCGTAATTTAGGTCAAAATCAATAGACCGGAACGAAACTCAAACTTGACCTGTAACCACAGTGTATAACCGGACAGTAACCGATCACGGAAGTTGATCACTGTCCGACAGTAAGATCCTAGTTGTTTATTTTTTCGCCAGATTTTTGTGGTTTTAAGGTTGCGTGAACACTCTACTATATCGGCTAAGACCAAAGGTAAGTTGTTGTTATACCTTGCTCATTTTCGGAACTTTTTAACGTTTCTTTTAGTATTCAGGACAATCTAAATTGTTAAACATTTTCGATTGATCATCAGTGGGTGAACATTTTTTCCTTCACCTCGTCGCACATATTTGGAATTTACTCACGAACTGCAATGAATTCATTAACCTATTTATTATTATCAAAAAGGCCGATTGATAGACTCTCTAAATTGAAAATGATGGCTAAAGATGAAATAAACAATTTTGTTTAAAACATGATTTTTGCCATTTTTGCATAATCGTTTACTGTTCGGTTAATTGGTCGTTTAATTTTATGGGTGTCCGATTAATTGTCTGCTTTAAATCCTCGGAGTTCGAATAAAAAAGTAATGATTTCAGATTATTACTCGATTCCTTTACATTTTATCTATTATTCTACAATTTTCTTATTAAAAGGCTCATGAATATATTTTCATATTTTTATGATAAGTTATGTCATGGTCTATTTGCTCTATTTATTTATTTTACAGAATAAAAAATGTGAGAACTCAAAATAGTATCTACTTTACATGTTGAATTCGAAAAAAAAATGCGACAGTGATCATCTTGTAACAAAACAAGGGCGATTAACAGCTACGAATACATCAAAACCCAATGGATTCCTTTTTGATGTCACTTGTGTATGACTTATTAATGCACATGTGAAAATTATTCGATAGATGCTTTCTATTGACTTTAGAAATTTCATGTAACAAATCTTCTATCAAGTGGACAGCTAGATATTTGAGTCATTGATTTGACACTTACTTGTTTGATACGAACATGCTCATCACAATAAACATGGTAAAAGACTCGTTAATAAGTGGTTAATAAGTGAAAACAATTTAGATCAAGATCATGGACGCAATGGAGCCGTCATCTGTTGGTAAATCCATGTCTTTTGTTAATAAAAATCAAATAAAAACTATGATTTGAGTTGGTTTAAGAAATGCGGTTAGCCATAGCGACTGTGATGGTAGGTTATCATGACAGGTTTCTTTAACAGCCTCAAATTCATGAAAAACCAGTCTATAAGGAGTAATTCTGGCTAGTTTAATGCATGAAATCGGATGACAGCCATTTCCCCCTGTTTTCTTTACTACGTCGTACATCGTAAGTTTATTGGACTGCCTTGGTATGCGTTAGCCATTGTCTGTAACTTAAGGCCCTTAGTTGTCTATTCAAGACTTTTCGGGGGCGCTCTACCAAAATATTGAAAATTCTAAACTCTTTTCAACGTTAAGAGCGTGATAGAACAAGAAAACCAAAAATTCCGAACTGGAATATCAACCATGACTATGATCAAACTATTATTTGGCTAGGAAAAACCTAAGGGTTTAGACAATTTCGAAGTTTAAACACATGAAACTTTAAACGCAAGAAACATAATTTAAAGATTCGATATGTTCTAAACTAACAAAAATACAAATATCAAAGCAGGGCGTCATAAAAACTGGAAATTTGGTAACGCTGTATATATGCATATTTCAATGAGTAACGTTTAGATACCGACAAACAAATCGAAATATAGATAAACCGTAATAGTTGAAAGAAAATAACTCAAAACTAAAACGTTCGAACAAGAATGCCAAACCCAGCAATGTCTAATGGCCCTGTCACACTATAACGTTTTAGCTAACGTGTGCCGACGTTTTAGAATATATTTGTAAGACGATGGTTTGCGTTGCGTAAGTTTTGTTTAAGTTATGCACACGTTACAAACACTAGCGAACGACGTCGTGCGTTAGTGAACGTCGAGTGGGTCGCAAAATTTTGAACATGCTTAAAATTTTCGACGTTCACCAACGTGTTTATAATAAGTTATTCGAACGTTAGTCATAAGTTAGAAGGACGTTATACGCTATGTGGTAGTCGTGCTTATGTTGAAATGCGTTTGACGAACGCTACGCTAAATGGAAACGAACGTGTAACGTCAGTCTAACGATAGTCTATCGCACGTCTAGCGTTAGTATAACGACCAAGAAACCTATTCAACGTGTTTACTAGTAAAACGTGCACAAAGCGCAAAGAGCGTCATTGTTACGAACGAGTAGCGTATCAATCCCAGAATTTTATAAGTAAAATTGAAGTACAAGGGGAAAGTCAATTTCAAAAGCTTGAAATACTAATTCAAACCTGATTTTTTTTTTTACAAAAAAACAATGAACAAAGCCAACATAAATCTTGAATAAAACAAGGGTAACTTAGATTGTCTGGAATGGAAAGTAATTCTTGCAAATTGTAAGACACCTGTTGAGTTGTCGATGGACATTTTTTTGGTAGAAAAATACTCAAATACAACGAATAACAACAGTCTAACTTCAATACTCATTTGAAATAATATGTATTTTTAATATTCATTAAGCACACGCGTTAATTTTTCTCTATTAAGGACATCCGTCGGCGATCATTATTGATTAGTCAAGTGCAATGAAAAAGGATGCTATCAAAACTCTACAGACCGGTATTTCTTACATTTCCGATTTGTTTCTTCATTCATATGAAGCGGACTTCTTACCATCACTTCTAGACAAAAAGGACCGCAAACTTGCTTTATCCTTCAATCTCACATTTCGTTATATTGATGATGTCCTTTCACTAAACAATCCTCGATTTGGTGACTATTTACATCTCATTTATCCGAAGGAACTTGAGATAAAGGACACTACAGATTCTAGGAGGTCCGCTTCATATCTGGATCTATTTCTCGAAATTGACACACAAGGGAGGCTTTGTACAAAGCTCTATGACAAACGTGATGACTTCAACTTTCCAATAGTTAACTTTCCCTTTCTGTGTAGCAACATTCCGTCCGCTCCAGCATATGGAGTTTACGTATCACAATTGATTCGCTATTCCAGAGCATGTGGGGAGTACAACGACTTCCTTGATAGAGCCACACGGCTGACAAGCAAATTGTTAACACAGGGGTACGTTGCTCCCAGGTTGTTGTCATCACTCAAGAAATTTTACGGACGACATCATGTGCTTGTATACAAATACGGGATTTCTATCTCTCAGATGAGCACAGATGTTGGTTTGACATAGAGTTTTGTAATGTCATCCTTTCCGGATTTGACCAACACATAATCGATCTTTGACAACGTGACGGGTGTGCTATAGCAAGCAGGAACTGCTTACTCTTCCGGAGCACCTGAGTTCACTCTCGTTTCGACTTGAGTTCACGTTGCTGAACGCGGTTTTGTTGTTATGTGTGTTTGTGTTTTATGTTGTTATGTGGTTTGTTTTGTTGTGATGATTTTTGTCTGCCGGTTTTGTCTTTGTCTTTACGGTTTTATGATACTGATTACCCCTTTGGTACACCTTTGCTTCTTTCATGTATATGTATATACTCATTTGAGATTTTGAGAGTTTGTTAACAAGCACATGCATTCCTCTCTGTATATTATTGACATATCAAAATATAAAATCTTTAATATATTTTTTTATTCTTTTAGACTGAGTGCAAAGGTCATCACTATTGGTTAAAAAACGGCTTTAGAATAATTATACATTCATATTACCAGAGCGCCGAAAACCAATATTTTTATAACAAAACTTTTACATGATATATCTATATTTATTAATTAATCCAACAATACGTTTAAGACAGATAATATATCTATTTTGGCTATTGTGAAGTAATACTAAAATAAAAAGAACAGAATTCCTGGCTTCTCACTGAGAGCAAAAATTATAAGTTAGACGAACGTTATGAATGCGTTCTGCAATCGTTACACATGCGCTAGGCAATCATCAAGTACGCTGGATAAACGCTGTAGATAAGTTTTGAATAAGTTTGTCGTGCGTTGAAGGAAGTTAGTCTGACGCTTGGTGGTCGTTCACCGAGATATTTTTTTGAAACTTTTTACCCTTACAGCGACTGCCAACGTGTTCCAACGTTTTAGAAAATTATTCGAACGTTCGGCACACGTTGGCTAAAACGTTATAGTGTGACAGAGCCATTCAGCTGTGAGGATATCGACCTAGCATATATGTTAGTCTACTCCATTGCAACACCATTAATAAAAACTGGTCGCATTGTGTAATTCGGTATCTAAAAAATTCTCTAAAAGCTAACACCTAAACCATTTGAGTTTGTCTTTGAATTCATGTGAAGTTTATGCTTAATCCATATATACTAGGTTTTAGTTAGATGCCTTCATATATCAACAAGAAATAAAATATTTAGGCAGATGAATATTGCTATGCCCATGTTAATCAATTGTTAACTGAATCCCTCTTAAATTTTAACCATATATTTACAGAAGCAGCACACTAGAATTGTTTCTGCCAGCATAACATCTGATTCGAACATTTCTTTAAATATTTGATTCCAAAGTACTGTAACAGACAGTTTGTCGATCATTAATATTTGTAAAAAAAAAATAGGCATATACGATAAAAATGTATAATCCTAGAACAGTAAATCAACTCTAGATATATATCTTAATTTTCAAAGTTTGATAATCCAGCTAGACTTATGGAGAAAGGCAAACTTTCCAAATCTGGAATTTTACTTACATGTATATGTTTTTACCAAAAGTTCCAATATATTATTAGATGCATAATTACATGTTCATATTCGATAACTAGCTTGACGTACGGATTGTTTTTCAACTTAAGAAATTTACAAAAATAGTTCATTTTTAATCGATCGTAATTCTCAATATACATATGTTGTAATAAAATCTTGTTCCAATACTTTGTTTGGATAAAAAAATATTTAACCTTTGTTCCATTTTTTTTTAATATATCATTTTTCCTACATGATTAATGGTTTTAGGATAACTGTCTTGTTATTGCAACTTTGAACAGAACAATTAATCGGACAGATAGATTTAGCTTTCCAACAATTAATGATTGTGTACAGTGGCAATTAGTCGGACAGAGATGAAGTGAGCAGTGCTCTTACAAATCTTGTTATTATAAACAATCAAAACCATTTTCATCAAATAATTTGACACCAATGGATTTTCTATTCAAACAGCTTTCGTTTGAGATGCAATGCACTATTTCAATGTAAGTGGTTAACTAATGGTTTGTTGTTTCTTTCGCCGCGATGAGTTTCCATTATCAAAAATACCAATGATTAAACCACTTTTTACGAAAATCTAAATCAAATACACTATATATTGATAATTTGAATAGTGATAAATAACATTGTAAACAAATTGTACGCTTCATTTTTTCTTACAACTTAGTTCCCTTGCAATGAGGGCTTAAATTATGGCAAAATCATACATTTTTAAAAAATCAACTAGGATTTTACCACCGGACAGTGACCAACTTCCGTGATCGCTTACTGTCCGGTTATACACTGTGGTAACTCATCATGGTAGACTCACATACCAAAAATCTTTTGAATATATGCAAGGATGTCGACAAAAAGTGCGGAAAGCTAAAGTGTGACGGACGGAAGGACGAACAGACCGAAAAACTATATGCCCCCCCCCAACTTTGTTGGCGGGGCATAAAAATATATTTTTAGATGTTTGTGTCACGTTCAGTCCCTGAGAGTTCAGTCATTCCACAATTTAAGCTTATAATTTTCAACGATAATTTTCCTATATAGAAAACTGTATACTGGGATGTCATCGACTTACATATATATCATGGCTCGTAGACGATTATTTCGACCATTCAGTAAATGGACAATTAAAGTTGGTGAGACGAATCATCAACCAAACAAAGCTGTGTGCAAATAAAAAAAAGATACCTTTTAATTACACATGTTTTAGCAGAAGCCGAGAAATTTGTCACGAAAAATGCAGACGGGTGGACAAACAGACAGACAGACGGACAACTTGATTGCTATTTATCCCCCTCTCAAACGACTGGATAATAATCTAAGGGTGAATTAAATCCTATAACACGACATGGACACCAAAAATATATATATATATATATCTGAGACAAAAAAATAATCATGGCCAGTATTTGTCTCCGATCGAGCGCATGATGTCTTCTTTTAAATTAGAATTTCTACGAATGAAGGCAACAATAGAGGAGTACACTGTTTTAGCAATTTATGTTCCGGATCTATGAAAAAATCATGACATATTCCACAGCCACTAGAATATTGTATATGATATACTTAAACCTTTATCAATCTCATCTTTGAAATCTTTGCTTCTCTGACCCAATTCTTCACTTTACATGAATTGCAAAGAAACCCATTCCATTTGCAAGAGAGGACGGAATGTTGCTACACAAGAGGGGTGATTGAAGGGTTGACATCTTCACATTTGTCAGGGTTTTGTAAAGGTCATCACTAAGTTTCATTAAAAGATTTCAATTCAACTTCGTAGAATGTGTAGTGTTTTGAGCGGAGAAAGTATTGATTGACTTTAAGGTCAATATAAAGGATGGCGAGGTCATAAAGCAACGATCCTTTTTGTCAAAAAGTGACTGTATAAAGTCTAACCAGGAAGGGATTAGGATACCGATAATCGGAGTGGCTGATACAACCGTCGCACAAACTTTGAAAGATTGCTTACGTATAGGGGGACGTTTCTTGACTCGGTCGTTGGGTTGTTGTTGACCCTCAATAAATTCTGGGGAAAATTTTATGCGTTCATAAAAAAGAGTAAAAATGATGGTTTGTCACAGAATGTTTATCATCGTCCTTTGCCGAAAAGGACTTTCCCTTAACTAATCGTTGGTAACCTGACGGATATGTTACAACAACCTTTCTTAGCACACGAGTTTACTCTGTTTCGCCTGGACTTCACGTTGCTATACTAGTATGCAGTTAAGTTACCGGTGGGTATTATTTGTTATGCTGCGCGTTTCGTTTTGTCGTTATGTCTTATGATGTTGTCTCAGCCATTTAAAGTTTTTGGGAGTTATATGATAAATGCCCATGGTACTCCTTTTGTTGTTTTATCAATTGCATCTACACCTTATTTGTTTTATAGCCTTTAAATGCCAACCTTTACAATTGTTTTGGGTTTTCAGAATCCATGATGTATCGTTCATTGCTCCCGACTCCCACCCGGTATAGATATCACCGCAAATAAACAAATTATAATTTTTATGATGAATATGAATTCATTTAAGAACTTCTACAACACTTTAGTCTGAGCGGCATGTTTTAAACTGCTTAAAATAGCAAAATAATCGGAAACACACTTCTCTCTAGCCAGTAAATCTCAAAACTGTTCATGCTATCAGTTTATTACAGCATTTATCCCATGCAGATTCTGCATGGATAATAGGCTCACGTCAGCCGCAAGCTTGTCGGTAAAGTTCACCCTATACCCTTCTGTCGAATCAGGTCGCTTTGACCATAGAGCGACGGGGATGGAAGCTGTTACGACAATTATTTTTCCGACATTCACCTCTGCATAGTCTTTGATAAGTCAGGTAAGGGATCTATGTTAGACACACAGAAATCCGTACCGATGCGCTGGGGCCAGCGTTACGGAATGCTAGAACACACCCTACCCGTCTCATCAGTGGTGGCAGGTTGTTTGACGTCACGTCGTTACGGTTATCCTTTTCAGGATGCAAAGATAGCATACAGTAAAGTACAGTAAAGTACAGTACAGTTTGTTGTTGGTACTACCGGACCCTAAGATCGCGATGGAAAAGGAAGGTTTGTCGCGCTACAAAACCTGGTCATTTAATTTGAAGTGCCTGTATCAAGTCAGGAACATTGCGACCTATAATATTTTCCATTATGTCATTGAGGTTGATCCTCAAAGTTCGGTAATTTTGTTATTAATTTTTGGCCGGATTTCACGTAGTGAAAAATCCGGGTTATAAAATGGTGAATGTCGGGTGGGCGAGCGGTACAGAAATTTTCCAGCGGGGAAGAAATTTTCGTAACAGTTTTCTCAGAAACTACTAATCACAGTCACTTGATATTTGCTATACAGCATCAGGGTGGGGTCCCATAACGTGGGATACGATTTCAGGTATGTCGCTCACCTACTTCCTGTTTAACGAAATCCGGCCATTTTTGACTTTGACAGATTTTATTCAAAATAAATAAAAAATTAACTATATGTCGGATAGTTCTGTTATTTGCATGCCAGCATAGACCCAAATATTTCCAATATATAGGTCTATAATGCCAAGATGGTTAGGCAATAATACGGAAATTATAAAGTCGGAAAACCACCACGTTTTTCACAAGTTTAAGTTCACTGGTGCAGGTCTTGGTATACCGTAGGCTAGCTTACTTGAAAGGATTATGTGAAAAAGTTATTAGTCTTAATGCCGCGACCCTATTCATCTCTTCATTTTCAAGTACTCGAAATTAAGGACTTGCTCCCTTTCTATCAATAATTATAAGAGTCAATGAGCCATACTAATAATCAATGTACGAAAATCAAATGGGTTCAGTGTATGAGCTAGGTGGGTATCTGCCTAACTACACTTACATTTTCGACACACATGGAAACTATTGTAGATCTAAAAGAGATTGAGGTTAAAGTAAACAACAGCCTCTCTCTTTCTGTTTTTTTTTCTTCTATAGACAAAAAAAAAACATGAAACAAGAGGCTCACAGGAACTTGAATCGCTCACCCGATCTCTTATTCTAAAGCCTCTTACCTATAGTGCAACGTTACATGGTCTACATGTACTTGGTAAGTAACATTAAGAATCTAGTTAGAATAGAAACCACTCCTAGGATCAAGAACACAAAGTTACAAAGCTTTCCATTTGAAAACAAAAACCAAACAAGTTAATTGGACACAGTTTATGGGGGATAACTCTTAAAAGGTTAATCTGACAATTTTGACCCTGAAATATTTTTTTGGTAGATCTCAATTAGCTGAACAATTTTGCAATGCTAACTTTTCCTCTAGCTCTTACGATTTTTAAACTGGATAAAGTTCAAGAAGTGCGAAAAATTGTCAATTTTGACCATTAAGGGGAAAAAAATTCCTCTAAGGCGTTGTCCAACAACTTCGACTCAATGGAGAGTTTTGTAGAGATGATGATGCTGAAGATTGATTGTTGCTTTGGATTTCCTCTATCTCTTATAAAGAGTTAATTTACACTAAAGTGTGTCTCGCCTGTCGGCACCATCACAGAACTCATTGAAGGTTGAGCTGGGCCTTCAGAAAAGTTAAGGTCAAGGTCATGTGACAGATGACAGAATTCCATTTAACCATCACAAAAATGTCTGAAGTGTGTTCTAGATACCAAAGTTGTTCGAGAAACAATGAACAAAGACCAACATTCACTGAGTCATTTAACCATGAAAATGGGGTCATAGTCACATTACATGGTGACGTCAGTTGTGTATACCGTAATCCCCAAATATCAGATGCCTAGCTATAATATTTTACTTTTCACTTAACCCATTTTCCACCCAAAATCATCTACATTCACAAAGTCATTGAACCGTGACAATGGGGTCAGGGTCATACAACATGGTAATAGTTGTGTAGACCGGAACCCCAAATGTCTTTATACCAAATATCAGATGCCTAGCTATTATACTTTTAACTTAATTTATTTTCCACAAAATTTTTTAATTGTCCAAAAATCCAGTTGCTGAAACATGAAAATTGTGTCAAGGTCACAGGACATGGTGTCAGTTGCATAGACCATAACTCCAGGTGTCTGTATACCATATATCAGATGCCTAGCTAGTGTACTTTTCACTTAATTCATTTTCCACAAAAGTCTTACAAAGAGGTTTTTTGGCCCCCAAAATATCCAAGTCCACAGAGTCACTGAACCATGAAAATGGGCATGGTGCCAGTTGCGTAGACCATAACCCCAAATGTCTGAATACCAAATATCAGATGCCTAGCTATAATACTTTTCTTGTAATTCATTTTCCACAAAAGTTTTACAAAGGGTTTTTTTTTGGCCGCAAAAACATCTAAGTTTACAGAGTCGCTGAATCATGAAAATGGGGTCAGGGTCAAACGACATGGTGCCAGTGGCGTAGACCATAACCCCAACTGTCTGTATACCAAATATCAGATGCCTAGCTATTATACTTTTCTTATAATTCATTTTCCACAAAAGTCTTACAAAAAAGTCACCTGAAAGTAATACCTATGTCTCACCTTCAGCGACTAAAGTCGCGGGCGAGACAAAACCTATGGTCTGACCCCCTGTTCTATTTTCAAAAATGGCGGCCATGTTGGTTGGTTTGTGTGCACAAATTTCACAAACTTGGTAGAGGACATATTACAGATCAAATGTACAAAGTTTGAAAGCAATCCCTTCAGTGGTTTCAGAGAAGGAGATCTTTGAAGAAAAGTTAATGGACGGACAGGTGACAAACACCTAATGATGACAATAGCTCACCTGACATAACGAGTCAGGTGAGCTAAAAACGCTATCTATTCACCTTTTCAGGACCAAAACCCAGATAAGGGGTCATCTGACTATTTTGACCCATTGAGACTTTTGAAAAGCTGACAGCTTAAGGTGTAAGCAACAACAGCTTTTCTCTATCTGATATAATTTTCCTTCTGAAGCCTATAAACATCAAAGAGCCCAAGGTGTAGTGGTTAACACTGAGGTACATGGTTCTTTCCTTGTCAGGGGTGAAAATTTCATGAACCAATTTTCTGACTCTCTCTTGAAAGAGGATGGTCTCAAGGAATGATGCTAGCCTTTTGGAAGGGATGAAAAAAGGTTGTCCCATTTATGTGGAGAGCAATGCCCTAGGCACATTGAAGACCCCTTAGTGGAGTTGAATAAGAATAGGCTCAATGAGGACCACTACAAAGAACTACCTCACAAACTGCTAGCTGAAGAGGGATTTACATAAGCATAAAGCTTGTTTCTCAACCAAGGATAAATAAATATGTTTAAACTATAACTAGAGGCTCCCAGGAGCCTGAATCGCTCACCTGATCTCTTATGCCAAAGTTTGAATAAATTTCACAAACTTTCAAGTATACAAAGTTGCAAATCAATCCTTTCAGTGTTTTCAGAGAAGATTTTTGGAAATCAGTTTAAATAGAAAACTAGAGGCTCCCAGGAGCCTGAATCGCTCACCTGATCTCTTATGCTAAAGCCTCTTACCTAGTGTACAACATGGTCTACATGCACTTTGTAAGTAACATTAAAGAAACTAGTAAGGATAGAAAACATTTTTAAGATAAAGAATACAAAGTTTACAAAGCTTTCCATTTGAAAAAAAAAATGATTGAAAACACTTAAAGGGAATAACTCTTAAAGGGATGATCTGACAATTTTGACCCTGAAATCATTTTTGTAGATCTCAACGAGCTTAACAAATGCTATGCAATGCTAACTTTTCCTCTAGCTCTAACAGTTTTCAATATATAGTCCAAAAACTGCAAAAATGGTCAATTTTGATGATTAAAGGGCAATAACTCCTATAAGGAGTCGTTTCACAACTTTGACTCAATGGAGAGATTTGTAGAGCTTATGATGCTGAACAAGGAAGGTTGCTTCAGATTTTCTCTATCTCTTATACTTTTCGAGTTATAAGCCAAAAACAATGGTCTGACCCCCCCTGTTCTATTTTAAGCAATGGTGGCCATGTTGGTTTGTCAACATTTATATAATTCACAAACTTGGTATAGGACTTCCTAAAGATCAACTATACCAAGTTTCAATGCAATCCCTTCAGTGGTTTCAGAGAAGAAGATCTTTGAAGAAAAGTTAACGGACGGATGACGGACGCTCAACGATGACAATAGCTCACCTGACTAAAAACATTAAAAACTATTTTTCAACTTTCAAGGGCCAAAACCCCTATAAGGGGTTAAAAAGTTTATTTGACCCATCCCCTCCTCTCAATTATTCTTAACAAAGCACAAAATTAACAAAGAACATTTGAAATTGGTAAAATTCTTTATTAACAAGAAATATTGTTCAACCTTCCAAATGCCTCTAATAGTTCATCTCTATCCTTTGTATTTAACAAATCTTTGGGTTCTGAATAAGAAATGTAACTCCTCTTCTTCCCAATGACCTTTCCATTTATTAAGATGTCTACCATGTGATCTACACTGCATACTAATAATGTGAAAATTACCTACAATATAAAACAACACGCTCTCAGGAATTTGTATCACTTATCCAACTTTGATGTCCAGATATATATCTATTATCTGCCACCTTAAACAATTACTTTTGGAATATAAACTAAGAACTAATAACTTTCATGACTTTGTTGTTATTTTTATTTTTTCCTAAAAGGGGATGAAAATACTGGCTCATTGAAACATTGGAGTAGAATAAGCTTAACATTCAATGAAACTAGAACTTATCCCTATCTTTCACAGTTCATTATCTTACTATTTTTTAAGTTCTTCATAGCCTAGGGGTTACAAGATGGTTTTAACCCAGGGACCAGTTAGCTTCAAATTTAGCAAGAAAGCACATTTTTCTTCTATATTTTCAAGGAATATCTGGCAATTTAAAGATGAAGATGTAGAGCTCATTTAGTTGAATTTTTAAGCAAGGAAAAGTTTTCCTCTACCTTCTATGACTTTTAATCTATAAGACAAAAACCAATAATTTTGATGTTCTAGAGGCCAAGTCTCCAATAAGGGGTCAACTGACAATTTTTAATCAATGGACAATTTTGTACAGGTGAACAATATGCAATTTAAATTGCTTCAATATACAAGAGTTAACACTTAAGTATTACTCGCCTTCCAGCACAATGGGAATATCTAAGTATTCCACTTTTCATTCTTTTATTTATCAATTGTCATGATTGTTGGGAATAACACTAAACCTGTAGTCCTGTACTTTAACCTCCCCCCTAAACAACAATGAAAACTATCAAAGACATTAAAAATAAACATCAAAGGTCAAAAGATGAGGATGCAGCTGCAACAGTCTAGCACTGATGAATAACAATATCAATGTTTTTAGTCTAGCTCTGATAAATAACAATATAATATAAATGTTTATGAACCTAATATTTATAGTAGAGCTCATACATGTCATAAAAACTGTAACCTTGCTATTATATGTATTCAAAATTGTCAAAGTCACTCAACAAGAAAATCACGGTCAAATTCAAAAGATGGGTATGCAACTTTGCTACACTACTACTGGAGCATATGCATACCAAGTTTCATGAACCTAGGACCTATAGTTCTTGAGATGGGGGTGCTCATAACAAAAGTTAATGCTGCAGCTCCCGCTGCTGGAAAAGTAGCACCTATGTCCCACTCTGCTTCGCAGGCGAGACAATGAACAAAGTATATTAAGTCTCAAAACTCCTATGAAATTAGTCAAATCAAAATGTTCATGCGACATGATCAACTTAATATCATGACAAACAATCATACAAAATTTCATCAAAATCTGACTTCGAGGAGTTGCGCTCACATATGCACAGACAGACAAAGACTATAACTAGGTGACTACGTCACGTTTAGATAGGGTCACAACTGATGAAAATCAGATGAAATTTAAAGTTCTACAGCAGTTTTGTATCATCAATTTCAACCCTTCAGGCCCCTTTTTCTGCAAACCGGAAAAGGCCACAAAACCCAAATGCAAAAGGAAGCTTTCTCTGGTGGTCAAAACAACATAACAATTACACAGCACATAACAACCATAAATTTTGTGAATACACCCATTTTAGCTACTTTTTACCCTTTTTCTGAAATGGTAGGGACCAGAAATTCAAAATGCAATACCAACCTTACTTTAGGTTTACAAAAATTTCATCACATTCCGCTGTCAACATTTACTCAAGTTATATTAACACACAAAAACCAAAGGGTCTACAGACAACAACATCGCCATAACTAAATACATGTAAGATCCGTATAATAAGGACGGTATAATCCGTATTATGGTTGTCTCCCTTTATACTGAAGTGCTTAATAAAAAATATTAAAAAGAAAATAAAGCTGTTGAAACATTTTTGAAACATTTTTGAAAGTGCAAGATATTTGTAAGTATTAAACTAGACAAGGATTCCATTACTTGTTGTTTAAAATAGCTAGCATCTTAAAAGGAAACTCTCAAGAACATCCACACCAAGTTTGGTTGTCTATAGTTAGTACTAGCAGTCAAATTTCATTTCACTTTTTAAAAAAAATTTCATTCTAATTTCTAAAAATACCCATTTTTTCTATAAATAAAACATATTTTAGCTATTTTCCACATGCTAAAAAATTGCAATAAAAGTCTTTAAATTTTTTTATTGAAGTTCATAGTCAAACGCTCACGTAACCCACTTTGTGACGTAACCAAAACAAAAATGGCAGACAACAGAATATTCACTGAAAGGCAACTCCAACTACATGCATGGGTGTTTGGCCAAGTTTATGAAAATATTGAACCGCTATGAAACTAGAATGGGGTTGTAAACAAACACAATAAAACTGTGAGTGATTGGCCATTCAGAAATCCGGCAGCCGACGGGATATGTTGTGGATAACAAGACACTAACCTGACTACACGACTAGTCACTATAGAATAAACAGACAGTACATGGAATGGTAAAGCAAAACCAATATTTTTTTAACAAAGTCAAAGTTACAACTTACGTCCCTCAAACAGGTATGCCTGTCTCATATTAAGTCGAAACTCAGGTAATCAATGTGATTTTTACACTACTATGTTCTACAGTGGTGGATCCAGAGGGGGGTGGAGGCGTACATCCCCCCTTTTAATTGAGAAATTCAAATTTTTTTTGTATAATATTGACCAAGCGACTTCAAAATTCATATAATATAGAATGGATATGGTGAGCTGCAAAGTTAGAAAGGGGTGTCCGTGTGCCAACAGTGATGAAAATCATCTTTTTAAAGCCGTTGACACCGGAAAATCCTGGGTTCGATTCCAGCTCAACCCGATGCTGGATTTTCCAGTGTCAACGGCTTTAAAAAGATGATTTTCATCACTGTTGGCACACGGACACCCCTTTCTAACTTTGCAGCTCACCATATCCATTCTATATTATATCAATTACCTTACAGAGCTGTGCGCAACACCATTTATCATATATAGACTTCAAAATTCCATTCTTAATTTGACATTTTTAGCAATCATGCCCTCTCTTTCATGGAACTCTGGATCCACCCCTGTTTTAAGTAGATCATGTTTGAATTAAAGTTTGTTTTTGCCTACAAAAACGATGTCTCCCCCCGTTTCCCCAAAAAGTTCCAAGTTCAAAAGGCCCTTACTCCCAAAAAAAATTTGAGGATCAAAATTTCCTGGTAATATGCACAACTACATATGATGTCCTTCCTATATACCAAGTTTCGTTGAATTCAGTTCAGTAGTTTCAGAGGAGTTGCGCTGACAAGACTATAAATGAGGATTTTCAGCAAATTTATAAGTTCAAAGGGCCATAACTGCCTCAAAAATTTGAGGATCAAAATTTTCTGGTAATATGCACAACTACATATGGTGTCCTTCCTATATACCAAGTTTCGTTGAATTCGGTTCAGTAGTTTTATAGGAGTTGCGCTGACAAGATGATAAATGAGGATTTTCAGCAAATTTCTAAGTTCAAAGGGCCATAACTTCCACAAAAATTTGAGGATAAAAATTTCCTGGTAATATGCACAACTACATATGGTGACCTTCCTATATACCAAGTTTCGTTCAATTCGGTTCAGTAGTTTCAGAGGAGTTGCGCTGACAAGACTATAAATGAGGATTTTCAGCAAATTTCTAAGTTCAAAGGGCCATAACTCCCACAAAAATTTGAGGATAAAAATTTCCTGGTAATATGCACAACTACATATGGTGTCCTTCCTATATAACAAGTTTCGTTGAATTCAGTTCAGTAGTTTCAGAGGAGTTGCGCTGACAAGATGATAAATGAGGATTTTCAGCAAATTTCTAAGTTCAAAGGGCCATAACTCCCACAAAAATTTGAGGAAAATAGTAGACACTGCAAAAAAAAAAAAAAAAAACCCATCTCCCTTGTGTTTTTTTCTTACCGCACATTGACTCTAACAAAATATTGATAGAGGGGAGCATAGACCTGTATATTAATAAACAGATCTATGAGGGGAGCAAGTCCCTGCGGTACAGGCTTCAGCTCAAACGGCATATTATCAGGACGAATAAAGAATTGAACCACTGCACAGTTTGTTGCACGCATGTGCACACCGGCTGTGGCATCCGTAGTCTGAGATGGGTGAGTCAATATAGTTGGGTGTCTGGGTCTACTCGACTGGATAGCTAGTTGTCCATGTCGGTATTCCCCGTTACGGAGCCTTTTATGTTTGGCTTGCTCTTGGCGCTTGTGGTTGATTTATTCCCACTCCCTTTTCCCTTTTTGTACATATTTCCTGCACTTGTAAGTAGTTCCTGCATGTTTTGCCATTGTACATGTAAGTTGAGCCTCTCCGTCATGTTGGCTCTGTTGTCGCCCTTGTGTAGCTGTTAGACCAGACGTTAGGTACAGGGGGGTCCGACTAATATGGACACCACAGCAATCCATGAAAGGAATGCCCAGATTCCCTCTTTACCTCATTCAATGAGGGTGCTCCTGATAGAGGAGGGAATTACTTGCATACATACGATGGATGCCTTGAATGGTTTCACCAAAGGCGAATCTAGGACCGGCGTACCGGGCGCCCCCCGCCCGTTTGACAAAAATATTTGGTTAGGAAATGTATGAAACAAGAGGTCCCAGAAGGGTTTTTTTTTATAATTGCGCGCCCCTCCGTTTGAAAATTTCTGGATCCGCCACAGTTCACCCAGAATAAAATAAAACCCGAAAACCACATATTGGATGTGTCGCATGTGACATAAGTAATCAAAATTACTTTGAGTTAGATTTAGATTATTAGAATTTTTCGCCTTCGCCCGCTGGTATTATATGAATTCAGAAATGTTTATATGTCACTTTATATTTCACATCGTCACAATATCGATTTGCCGTAATTATAAGTGCCGTAATAATATGAAAATTCTTATTGCTACGGTCTTAAATGATTCGGTCTTCGTCCCGTCATCTGTTCCCAATTTTCGTCTTTGCCGTAACAATAAGAATTTCTTATTGTTACGGTTTTGTCCAAATTTGCCGTAACTGTATCCTGTTCCAATAAAGTATAGTAGGACCCAGAATGAGATAATGACACACCTTATTACATTGACTCATTTATTTAGTTGAAGATAGCAGAGTTTGCGGTATGAATGTTTTGCGTTCAAAATGCATTTTCAATAAGAACAAACTATCACACCTAGCTGCGAATTTAAAACTAAATCTATTTTAATTATCTGATTCTCAGCACCTAGTAAGCCTCACCTGAAGGAGTTCACATCGGATGAGCAAAACTTACCAAGATTCACGTAGATTTGGTTTAGATTTGGTTTTGGTAAGGCATTTATTATCATTTGTTACACACACAAAAATAGCTCTGTGTCCGTACTGAGACAAAAATTAAAGGTCCGTACGTCCCGATGATTTACATTTTCTTAATAGATGTTTAAATTTCTTCTTAAGGCGATTTCAAACTATAAGCAAGATCATGTTTGGCTGTTTTTTTAATTACAATTCGAGTGTCAAAAGTCTGAAAGGGCAACGACAAAACTATTTAACAGGAACGAGAACAGCACGGACCATCACATCAGAGGCTGATGCTCAAGATCTCCAGGTAGATTTAGACAAACTAGGCACATGGGAAAGAAAGTGGATGATGGAATTCCATCCTGATAAGTGCAATGTACTTACCATCAGCAAAAAAGCCAATCCACTAAAGCTCACTTACAAACGGCACAATCACCTACTAAAACCTGTCAGCAAAATACCTCGACTGTCTCATTACATCAGACTTACTCTGGACGAACCACATTGACAACATATGTGGAAAAGGCAACAAAACATTCGGCTTTCTTGGACGAAACTTGAACATCGGATCAACTACCACCAAACAAAATGCATACTTCTCACTCGTACGACCAATAGTGGAATATGAATCGACAGTCTGGGATCCATACAATCAGAAAGACATCCATACCCCTGCACCACCATCACCTCCACTTCCACAAAAGTCTCCATAGGGTTGAAATTGTCAGATGTCCCCTTATAGGGGTCATGGCCCCTAAAATAACGTTCTTTTACGTTTTTGGCCTATGGAATGAAAACTATAGCAGATAGAGAGAAGCTATTGCTTGCTTAAATGTTCAGCTTATTAACTCTAGAAAAGTCTTTATAGGGTCGAAGTTGTCAGATGTCCCCTTATAGGGGTTACGGCCCCTAAAATAACGTTCTTTTATGTTTTTGGCCTATAGAATGAAAACTATAGCAGATAGAGAGAAGCTGTTGCTTGCTTAAATGTTCAGTTCATTTAGCTCTACAAAAGTTTTCATAGGGTCAAAGCTGTCAAATGACCCCTTATAGGGGTTAGGGCCCTTAAAATAACGTTTTTTTCATGATTTGGGCCTACAGTTACAGAATGAAAACTATAGTAGATAGAGAAAAGCTGTTACTTGCTTAAATGTTCATCTCATTTAGCTCTAGAAAAGTCTTTAAAGGGTCGACATCAAGACCAGGTGAGCGATTCAGGCTCCTGGGAACCTCTTGTTGGCCTACTAAATGAAAACTATTGCTGAAAGAGAAAAGTTTTTGCTTGCTTAAATGTTCAGCTTTTTAAGCTATACAAAGTTCAAAGTTCTTCATAGGGTTGACATCAAGACCAGGTGAGCGATTTAGACCCCTTGGAGCCTCTTGTTTCTGTATCTTTCCATTTGTTGCCTTGTAATGGTTTCACTCTCAATTCACATCCACCTTTGTTAGGGATATGTGCAGGAGGTAATTCTTGTTATCGGTAATTAGTACATTTTTCCTTTGATGTGTGTACTGGCTGATAAAGTCTGTCTCACGAACAGGTGTGTATCACCGAAATTATCGGGTCAATACGTTACGTCACAATTAATTACCGATAAAGAGAATATATGACTTTTTGATTTTGAGATCGATTTTATCACTTGTTTTTTGGTCACGAAAACAAGTGATAAAATCGATCTCAAAATCAAAAAGTCATATATTCTATATGGAAAGGCCACAGGTGCGATAAGATCAAGGGGTTGGATTCATGCATGTTCGTACGTACATCCATCCGTAAGAATTTCTGACTTACACTTCCTGCTAGAGACTAACCGGTTCTGTATGAAAATCCACTTGAACAACAGAATAATTTGAAACTTGGTAGGGTGGTTTATTATAACGAACTATATGTCCTATGTGACTGTCAGACCTTTCTCACCTCATATTGTCACAATTATAATATGTTTAATCAGGGATTAAATAAAACTGATTTTTTTTACATCCCTGGTTTAATGAATATGGAATATGTTCCACAAAGACACGATCCACATATTAAATGATTTTGATAAATGTACAACACCAAAATTTCACTGCATGTGAAGCGCTTTTCTGGATTAACCTTCATCAGACACGTTAGGAGTAGAAAACTTGGAAAACCGGTATAATATAAGAATTGATTGTTTATTTGATATATTTGATAGTAGCCTAGAAATGAGCGCCTTAGTATCTGGTTTCTTGCTGTTTTTAGCGGAAGCGATCTAAAATGATTTTTTTCGAACATACAAGCTGTCATGCTTTTCTCAGAAACGTAGGAAACCATATCTTCATGCATGAAAATTCATGTGTCAGTGTGTATTTTAGAGTAGGGTTGTGGCTAGGTTTTAATCTTGTACCTGGAATTTATATTGGCCTGCTTCATGGCCAGATTATTTTTTTACATAGATCTCTTGCATGGTGTACAACGAAAAAAAATGCAAATGATCCTAGGCCTGAAAATGAAAACGAGATTCAAAGCAGTTTTGATTAAATACATGTATGTTGTTTATATTAATTGTAACAAACCTGTTTCATTTGGATAAAAAAAAGTTTTTATCTGTATTTAGTGGTTGAACAAACAATTAATATCCATTTTGCATCTGGCGAGGATTAGTGACAGATGTTGGTTCAGTGTTGGGCTAGTGGTACTTGTACTAAATGTTGGTTCAATGTCGGGCCAACGATATGCAAATAACAGTTGGCAAACAGGTTCTGGTTCAGTGTTGGGCCAAAGGTATTTAAATTACAGTTGGTGAACAGGTTCTGGTTCAGTGTTGGGCCAACGATGTTTAGATAACAGTTGGCCTACAGATGTTGGATTAATGTTGGGCCAATGTCGGTATGCCAATGCCAACATGTTACCAACATTGCCAACAATTTGCCAACGATGGGCCAACAAAGTGCTGCTATCTGGGCTTGGCCTTGTATAATTGGTCTTACTATAGTACAATACCCTATTCAAAAAATCCCTCCTGCGAGTTCTCCCATAGAGCCCATGTTAAAAAGTGCCCTAGTCTAACAGGGATGACTACTTAATTTAATAATTAAACCGTGTAATGCTCGCTTGCTCGCGAAGGTTTCGGGTTGCCATTGAACGTAATATAGCAGACACTTGAAATTTGCACGCAAGGTTATGAAGCGCGTTGGTGCAATTTTGTATAGAAATTAATGTTCTGTTTTTACGCAAGTGGTAAAAACATTATTTTGTTTCTTAAAATGACCAACATTAATGAAAAATTATAATTTTTTTCTTCTTCATTTGATCTTGAACCTCATAGTAAAGTTCAGGGTCAAAACAGAAAAAGAGACGATATTTTCGACACAACTTATATTTAAGTTATCAAAATAAATAAACGAACTTTAATTCATTTTCAGCTCACCTGACCAAATGCCATTTCAGTTTATGGTATCACTTTGCGTCCGTCTTCGTTCGTCTGTTAAAACAAAATCAAAAATCTTCTTCTCTCACACGGAAATCACTGAACCAATTTGACTGAAACTTTGCAGGAATGATTTATGTCATGTTTGCAACAACGCTTCCCACTTTATGAAGATTTGATAAAAACATGACCCCTGGCACTAAAAAAATTACATAGGGGAAAATCACTTAAAATGGCTTAATATGATGCAGGTTCAACCTGATAAGCTCCCGCAGATATATTTTAGGGGATGACATGATATTTGATTCTGACGGGGGTGAGTGGCAGTTCTTGTAAATAAATAATCTTGCCTGCCAATAAAAAATGGAGATAAATAATCTGGCCTCTACTTCCAAGGGAAAAAATCTGTCCAAAGATTCTTTACTAGTATGGTATATTAAAAATAAATAAACTCGGCGGCAAATACGGCGGAAATTAAATTTTCTGACTCGACCAAAACTGCAGACCCCCCCCTTTTCAGAATCAAATTGTTGTCCCCTTATTTCTTGAATATTAAAAAGAAATGCAAGCTTTTGCATGGTTTTGAAAACGAGCGAACCTGCAAACAGAACGCGGATCTGTTTTTTTTTATTCTCAAACTAAAAATGACGTCATAATATATGCTTAAAATAGACAATCGGACGTCATAGAGGACACCTTCTACTTTCATTTTCAAATGTATAAAGTTTAGAGAAGAAACAATATCATACTAGTATACTGCTCATGACACAACATGGACAATGTTATAATTTTATGACTGCAGAAATATTTCGGCAGAATATTTATTTAGTTGCCATCATGTACATTACGCTTTGTGTTGTTCCACGAAAATTGAAATGACAGTTTCCCGCCATTCTATAATTTTGTTTTGAACAATTGTGACGTCAATGAAATATATGGGCGGATTTCAAAAAATGTCCAATTTTGTGTCCACGATGTACAGTGATGTTAAAATTAGATATTGCGTATATTTTTAAGTGTCATTGTTTTCGTTGTACTTTGAAGATGAGAAAGCAATAAGGTAAAGTTTAATATGTAATCAGAAAATCTTAAAAATTGAAACAAAATGACACAAAATATCCTCCAAGATCGTGTCCATATCACAGGCGTTTGGGTTCAGGATTTTTTTTTATTAATAACATGTATATAAAAATTTTCATACTCGTCTATATACTATTTCCACAAGGCAAGAATGTTTGACAGTACTAAAAATAGAACAAAATTTACCAATGGAAAACCCCCCTATTTTCTCATAGAATTAAAGGTTTTGTGTAAAATATTGGTGATTTTCTTAATCCTTTCAGTTTTATCTTTCAATTAAGCACATATATATCGCGAAACAATGCGCAATGACTTTAAATCTAACCTTTTTTTCCTTCGAAGCGAGCCATAAAACCACCAGTGACGGAAGTAGATAAAAAATTTAAAGGGAGACAATATTCCGCCACTTTTACCACTTTATGATTGAATTTGAAATAACCATATATATTTTATCCTGTAACGTCTTTTTGTAAAACTATGGTACACATAACAGGTCCTAATATAATATGAGCACTTTTGGTAGTATACAAAATAATTCAAATAAAATCGTGACCGTATTTTTCCGCCAAAAGATTTTGTTCGAACTCACTTAGATTTCACCTTACTGTAGTGTCATTCGGAAGTCCTTTTATTTGGCGGGATAATGTTTTCCTTGAAAATCTCTATCTACTTCCGTCCCTGGTGATTTTGTGGGTCCGGTTCGAAGGAAAAAAGACTAGATTGAAGGTTATTACACGTTGATACACGATAACTTTGAGCCCATAAGAGAGATAAAACCAAAAGGAATCAGACAATAGCCAATTTCATTTCGATGGAAAACTACTTCTATAACAAATACGTAGATTTCCCAATGTTCTATTTTTAGAACTGTCAAACATTCTTGCCTTGTGGAAATAGTATATAGACGAGTATGAAAATTTTTATATACACGTTCACAGTGTATAACCGGACAGTAAGCGATCACGGAAGTTGATCACTGTCCGGTGGTAAAATCCTAGTTGCATGTTATCTTTTTCGCCAGATTTTTGTGGTTTTAAGGCTGAATGAACGTACTACGATATCGAATAGGAACAAAGGTGAGTTGTTTTTATGGCTTGCTCATTTACACAACTTTTTAAAGTTTCTTTTTGTATTCGGGACAATTTAAACTATTATAATTTTTAGATTGATCATCGATGGGTGAACATGTTTTCCTTCACCTCTTAGCACATATTTGGAATTTACTCGCAAACTGCAATGATTTTACTAGCCTTTTTATTATTATCAAAAAGGGCGATTATTTAACTTTCTACATTGCGAAGGATAGATGGAGATAAAATACACAATTTTGTTAAAAACATAAGTTTTGTAATTATGGCATAATCGTTTACTGTCCGATTAATTGGTCATTTACTTTCTGTGAGTGTCCGATTAATTGTCTGCTTTGAATCCCCAGAGTTTGAATAAAAAAGTTATTATTTCACATTGCTCCTCATTTCTTTATATCCTAGTTTATTGTATTATTCTACAATTTGCTTATAAGCAAGCTTATGAATATATGTTTTCCTATTTTTATGATAATTAATGTCATTGTCTATTTTGGTTCATTTATTTACTTTACAGAATAAATATGAGAACTCAAAATAGTCTCTACTGTTGGATTCGAAAACATATTTGCGGCAGTGTTCATCTTATAACAAAATGGAAATCCATTCAACAAGCTCATAAAAAGAAGTGCGATTAACAGCTATGAGTACCTAAGTATGTTCACTTGTGTATGACTAATCAACGCTACTGACAAAATTGTCCATAAGAAGCTTTCCATTGACTTTTGTGAAACTGAAATCTTCTTATAGCATCGACAGCCAGTGTGCCAGATATTTGTGAGTCGATGAATAGTCACTTACTTGTATGATCGATATGGACAACATGCTCAACACAAAAAAGTCTGTTAAGATGTGAAAACCATTTTGATCAAGATTATGGACATCATGGAGCGGTCATCTCTATGTAAATCTATGTCTTATATTAATAAAAAGCTTAACAATGATTTGAGTTGTTTTTAAAAATGTGGTTAGCCTTAGCGACTGTGGTGACAGCTAGGTTATCATGACAGTTTTCTTTTACTGCCTCGAATTCATGATAAATCAGTATAAGTCCTACGTAAATTTAAAGGCACTTAGCACAGCGGATGGCGTAAATGACATTTTCGGAGAGGCAGGTAAAACCGTTCTTCAACCTGAAAGTGTTGGAGGGGCCAACTATCTCCCCAGTCTCTCAGGTAAAGGCACACAGGACACAGATGGATCGACCACAACCCCTTGTGCCTGAAAAGTCAGAGCGAGGGCGTCTCTTGGATTTGTCAAATGAACTGGAGACAAGATGTTGCCTCAAACTCTTACCCTTGCGAAAAGCAGTCAGGGGCGGCGAGTCGAACACTGTCGACATGTGTTCGTCCTTCAACACGATGGACTTGAAACTGTGCAACAGAATGTCCCGTATAACGATGTTATGAGGGTGGTATGTAAGTACCAAGGGTATACGGTCATTCTTGCGTCTTGACCTGGGCTCCAAAGCCTTGGATCGTGTCACCCGGGAAACTGAGTCGATAACTTTATCCAAGATGTTGTTAGGATATCCCCTTTTGACAAAGAATGATTTCATAGTGCTGCTTTGAACTTTAAAATCATCCTCACTGCTGCAAATACGTTTAAGTCTCAGAAATTGAGACCTAGGAATGGCATTTTTGCAGCTCTGGGGATGACAAGATTGATAGTTCTGGTAGCAGTGTGCATCAGTGGTCATCAGTGGGTTTATAGAACACAGACGTTACTATTTTGCCATTTTGGATGCTACATTCCAAGTCAAGGAAAGAGAGTGTCTCTTGCGAGATGGTAAAGGTGTTATTATAATGACTAACCGATTACCAACAACGTTGAAATAAACAAATTGAAAGATAGACAACAGGAGCGGATCCGGAATTTTCGAAAAGGGGGGGGGGTCCACATACTTGGTTCTGTGGGCCAAAAGGGGGGGGGTTCCAGACCAATTTTGCTGAAAATCCCCCCTGGATCCGCCACTGGACAAACCATAAGCATTTAAAGGAAAGTACTCAAAATTTTTAAAACGTTCGAACAGGGAAGCCAAATTCCAGCAATAATATATGCTCTGAGAATATCGACTTGGCATATTTTAAATCTGTTCCAGCTCTATTCCAACACCACTAAAACTGACCGCGTTCTGAAATTCGATGTCTAAAAATTTCATTAAAAGCGAATTCCTACACCATTTGACTTTGTCTTTGAATTCACGTGAATTTCATGCTTAGGCTATGTATGCTAGGTTTTAGTTTGATGCCTACATATCTCAAGAACTAAAAGACTTAGAGGAAATTGTATTGCTTTGCCCATGTTGTAGACTAAATCTGAATTCCTCTTGGATTTTAGCCATGACATATACATGTTTCAGACCGTACGCGTAGGAAATGTACCTTTACGGTCTGACCGTACCAGTATACCTATATGGTCTAAAAACCAGTTGGACCATAAAAGTATTCAGACCATATAGGTATTTCTCAATTATAATTGACAACACCCAGATTCATACAGTAAAATAGAGGAGCTCAAATAAAAACAAAAAGATTGAATCAAAACATAGAATAGAGAAATGTGATGTTTGATATTTGTAGAATTTGTTTGTTTTTATCCTCACCTTTTTTTTCTGATTTCACCGGTATAAAGGGGTCCACGAAAAAGTGTCATACTTCGTCCCAGGAGCCTAAATCGCTCACCTGGCCTTGATGTCAACCCTATATTTAGTAGAACTAAATGAGCTGAACATTGAAGCAAGCAACAGTTTTTCTTTATCTACTATAGTTTTCATTCTATAGGCCAAAAACACGAAAAAAATTTATTTTAGGGGCTGTAGCCCCTATAAGGAGTCATCTGACAACTTCGACCCTATGGAGACTTTTGTAGAGCTTTATACGCTGAACATTTAAGCAAGCAACAGCTTTTCTCTATCTGCTAAAGTTTTCATTCTAAAGGCCAAAAACATGAAGAAGGTTATTTTAGGGGCCGTAAACCCTATTAAGGGTCACCTGACAACTTCGATCCTATTGAGACTTTTGTAGAGCTAAATGAACTGAACATTTAAGCAAGCAACAGCTTTTCTCTATCTGCTATAGTTTTCTTTCTATAGGCCAAAAACATGAAAAAACATCATTTTAGGGGCCGTTACCCCTGTAAGGGGTCATCTGACAACTTTGACCCTATGGAGACTTTTGTACAGCTAAATTAGCTGAACATTTAAGCAAGCAACAGCTTTTCTCTATCTGCAATAGTTTTCATTCCATAGGCCAAAAACATGAAAAAACATTATTTCAGGGGCTGTAACCCCTATAAGGGGTCATCTGACAACTTCGACCCTATGGAGACTTTTGTAGAGCTAAATGAGCTGAACATTTAAGCAAGCAACAGCTTTTCTCTATCTGCAATAGTTTTCATACTATAGGGCAAAAACATGAAAAAAAACGCTATTTTTTACCTTTAAGGGGCTGTAACCCCTATAAGGTGTAATCTGACAACTTGGACCAAATGAAGACTTTTGTAGGACTTTTGATGCTGAAGTAGTAGGGTGGCATCATATTTCATCTATCTCTTATACTGTTTGATTTACAAGCCAAAAGCAGTAGTCTGATCCCCCTGGTCTATTTTTAGCAACGGCGGCCATGTTTTTCGACGAATCAAAAATCCCCACATCAGTTCTGTGGGGGATACCCTAAAGTACCACCAGACCAAATTTGGTTTGAATCTGTGCAGCCGTTTCAGAGGAGAAGAAGTTTGAAGAAAAGTTTACGACGACGACGGACGCCAAGTAATGGCAATAGCTCACATGGCCTTTGGCCAGGTGAGCTAAAATATATAAAGTTTGAGGAAGACGACAATACATGTAGACAGTTAAATGTAAAACATTCTTGGCTAAAACATATTGCCGAAATCTTGCTGAATCAGCCTCCCCATCTTCAGATAGTTATTTTCTCCGTCTTTCCATGGGTAAACAACTGCTTGGTTGGCCTGTCGAACAAAGTTCCTAAATATTCTTCAAACTTTTTATCCCACGTTTCAATGACTTTGTTTTGGATTGAACATTACAATTGACGAAAGTAAACAGTCCGCCAAAAGTTAAGCACCACCGCATTTTAAAATGGCACCCTCGTTTTATCTTTTATTGAAATAGTCTGATCTTTTGTACACAAGAACCTTTTGATATTAAAACAATTTTGCATCATGAAAAAATTGACAATTGAGAAAGCTTTTAAAAATATGGGTACAAGGTATTGTGTGATTTTTCCCGATCCTGAATTCAAGTTTCGGAGAGCATTAAAAGAAGCAGGCAATTCAAACAAACCATTTTTCAAAGAATCTTTTACATGAAACTTCTTTAAAATGTTGTTATCTAATAACATCAAACGACAAATATGAGATTTTAATAGGTTTTGCAGGTTTTGGGACCTGCTTTAAAATATCTGTTTTTCCCGACTGAACATGTTTATTTTCAAATGCTAAATTCTCCATAAAACTGCATGATAATTAAACTTTGTATACATATTTTTTATTATGATTAAATTGGATTCTTTCATGTAAAATGGTTTATAAGAGATTAAAAGGCAAAAAATGAGGCATAAACATGTACATGTATATATACATGTAACCCAAGAACAGTATATCAACTATAGATATATATCTTCATTTGCAAAGTTTTGAAAAGCTTGCTAGATTTTAAGAGAAAGGTCAACTTCCAACTGCTTACTCTTCCGGAGCACCTGAGTTCACTCTCGTTTCGACTTGAGTTCGCGTTGCTGAATGCGTTTTGTTGTTATGTGTGTGTTTGTTTTATGTTGTTATGTGGTTTGTTTTGTTGTGATGATTTTTTGTCTGCCGGTTTTGTCTTTGTCTTTACGGTTTTATGATACTGATTACCCCTTTGGTACACCTTTGCTTCTTCCCAAATCTTAAATCTAATTTGTATGTACCAAAATGTTCAATTTCAAAGCTCAGAATTATGGTCAAATGTTTTTATTCGACAACTAGCTTGACAAAATGTACGGATTATTTTCCAACTTACGAGGAATTACAAAAATAAATCTGAATCCTAAATATACCTATGTTGTAATGAAATCTTGTTGCAATTCTTTGTTTGGGTAAGCTATTACCTTTTATCTTTGTTCCAGTTTTTTTTTTCATATCATTTTCCCTAGCTGAATCGTGTGAATAATGGTTTGTGAGGATTTTTGTCTTGATACTGCTACTTTGAACCCAACAATTAATCGGACAGATAGATATAGCTTTCGAACAATTAATGATTGTGTACAGTGGCAACTAGTCGGACAGAGATGGAGTGAGTAGTGCTCTTACAAATCTGATTATTGTGAACAGTCAAAACCATTTTATCAAATAATATTGATACCAAATGATTTTTTATTTAAACAGCTTTCATTGGAGATGCAATACCCTATTTCAATGTAAGTAGTTCACTAATAAATTATTGTTTCTTTCGCCAAAATGAGTTTCCATTGTCAAAAATACCAATGATTAAACCTCTTTTTTAGAAAATTTAAATCATCCACAAGATATATTGATAATTTGAATAGTGATAATTAACAATGTTAACAAATTGTACGCTTCATTTTTTCGTAACAATTCGTCTCAGTGAAATAAAAGCTTAAATTCATGGGGAAATCGTACTATTTTTCAAAATCAACTAGGATTTTACCACCGGACAGTGATCAACTTCCGTGATCGCTTACTGTCCGGTTATACACTGTGACGTTATTAATAAAAAAAAATCCTGAACCCAAACGCCTGTGGTCCATATGAATAATTTCAGTCATCTCTTTATAATTCCAACCAATTTTGATCAATTTTTAAAGTATTTAATGTTGGATATATGCTGACTTACATTCATAGTTTAAAACAAACGTCTTTACTTTAAGCTAGTCTCTCCTTAAACGTTGTTATTAGCAATTTAGTGTGTGTCCATGAAAAACATGTCCACTTCGCAACAACAACAATAATTGATGAAAATCAAATCTTTCATGTATCTTGATTTTAATATCTTTATTTTTCGTTATAACTAACGCCACTAAAATTTATATGGCGACAAAAACATAATCGAGGATGCTGTTTTTGTGTATGTTTGAAGGCAGTTAGTATGACCTTTCACTATAATATTTTTGGTTTTGTCCACTTCGCAACGGGTATTTTTTTTAAGAATTTGAGTAGAAAGGCACCAAATTCTTCGATGTTTATAAAGAAAACCAAATGATCTGACCAAATTAAGAAAAAATATATTAGTATGGCATTCAAATAAAACAAAAAGTTGACTTATGTGTAAATATGTCCACTTTGCAACGGTCCACTGTGAAACGTTTCGTTGCGAAGTGGACAAATATCGTTGCACAGTGGACACATTCCGTTGCATAGGGGACAGTGCGTTGGGAAGTGGACAATTGGCACAAAAACTTGAATTTAACAGAAAAAGATCATAAGCAGCACATAATAATGTATTTCACAGCCTATTCTAATCAATATTAAAATCGTTTAAATGAACCAAACAATTTACAGAGCGCCTCGAAGTCTAAAAAACAGAAGTTTGTGAAATAATGTCCACTTCGCAACATACGTATGTCCACTATGCAACGTGCCTAACTTTTTTAAATTATCGAAAAACTATTATTTAAAAGCATATCTTTTTTCATTGGTCCTTTATAAATTGATTTGAAGAATCATTTAACTTTATTAGAACTATATTAAAACTATATGCCTCAAATTACTTTCAGTCTAAAGGTACATTTTTCTTAACGTTTCAAAAATCACGCCTTTGAATAATTGTTTTAGTTTATTTTTTGCACTAAAATTTTCAAATTTAACAGTCGTATTGCATGCGTTGTGCTGAATTTTACATATAATGTCAAGAAATTTTATTTAAGATACAATTTGTTTAAACAAATAATGTCTTTAAATATTGTTGCGAAGTGGACTTTTTCGTAACCCATGTTCCAAGTTGTGTAAATTTTATCCACATTACACTTGGATTTAAGGTTGCATATTTTGTATTCTGTCACTATAAAGGTTAAAGAAAATGTAGTTTAAATTAAAAGGATATTTCATCAACATTGCATTTTTTATTTTGCCATGTTAAAAAGTGGACATATTTTGAAAACGTCCCATATAGCGTTTTCATTAAAGAAAAATCTTAACATGCATCTCTATTTGCTAGAAATATTTAAAATATTGATATCAATACAATGTTTACGTATTTAAATTTTTGAAATACAAATTACAAAGTAAAAATTTAATTTTGCATTCCGTGCCATTGGGTGCGGATATGTCGACTAGCTTATACCTATTCCGGTTTAATGCATCATAGTATACGTATACTCAGACAATTTAGCTCCCGCCTTGCGGGAGCTTATAACTCAGCAACTGTAACAGAAAGGAAAAATCTGAAGTCTATACAAAAGCCTCTATTGGGTCGAATTTGTAAGGTGGGCATCTATAGCAATAATTGTCCTTTCCAGGACAAAATTGGTGTTTTTTTTCATGTTTTCGCCATATGGAATGAAAACTATAACTGCAGATGGAGAAAAGCTGTTGCTTGTTTAAACATTTAGCTCATTAAGTTATACAACAGTCTACATTGGGTAGAAGTTGTCTGATAATTCCTACAGAAAAGACACTTCTGGCTTAAGGATAAGGTGAGCAGTTCAAGCTCATGGAAGCCTATAATTTAATGATTCTCTTACTATTCAAACCTATTTCAAGGCTATTCATTACATTTAAAAGAATTGAACCACTTTGTAGCTCTGCCAAATCAAATATGTCTATGGAGCTACATTATTGCAGGTACTGCTGGATGTCTTTTTTTATATACTTTCCAGGAAACCTTTCGTTCATGTAAAAAGTGTTTTTTTTTTTTTTTAAGTTTTAGAGTTTTTCGTAGCTATTCTTTTGACATGGTAATTTGGCTTAAAAACTTAATAAAGAAAGGATACAAGTTGGAAGTTATAGTTAAATCTTTAAATTTGGTGTTTTTTGGTAGAAATATTGATAATTTGATAGTAACTCTAAAACATTAATCTTTTTGACTATTGTATTGTTTCGAAGCATTACAGCGATCAAATATGTCGGTTTTGTATGATGATATAATACTAAATCATTTGTTGTTTGAAGTGTTATGTTGCATTTAGAATCAATATGTTTGATTTTTTTACATCAATCGATAAATGCTTCTTAGCTAGCTGTCAGTAACTGCGAGTGTTCTCAAGGGAGTTCCTTTACCTTTCGTTATTCTCGTATAGTACTCTTGTCTCAGGTTCTCTCTTGGTGAATTGAACTTTTATCGATTTGATTTTAAAGTGTGTTATTTCTTGTGCTTTGTACAAGATAAACAATAGGGGAAGGTTGGGCCCAAAAAACTAGTTTAACCCCGCCACATTTTATATGTGCCTGTCCTAAGCCAGGAATCCTTGTCAAAGCTTTTGTTTGTCCTTGTCTTCTATCTGTATTTTTGTTTTATGTACAGAAATGGGTCTTTCTTTGATATTCTAGGGATTTGTTTGAATCTTATGTATTGTATTTTTAGTCTTGGGCCAATGCAAGACGGCGAGCAGTGACCTCTGGTCATGTTGAAGACTGCTGGCTGTTTTCCATTGTAATTTTTTAAATTGCCGTTTCTTTAATGTTGGTTGTGTCGCGTACACTTATTCCACGTCTCTTTATCGTCTATTAACATGAAAACCAACAGACTGCCTAATGGATTGTTAATGATGAGACTTACAGACATGATAGACAAGTATAGTGCGGGACACGTGGAAATTCTAGGGAAAACATCAAATAAAACTCATTGGAAATGTTTGGACAACCAAGCGAATGTGTGAATAAATAGAAGTAAAAACAAAACTACCAAGCTGTCAATCTCATATTATCACCATTAATGAAAGTATCCGTCAAATAAAGTTGCATTGTCATCGGGGAACTCTTCCTTTGATTTTTTCCACGTTGGCACGGGTTCGTCAACCATTGTTTAACCGTAAAAGACAGCATAAAGTCTTTCCAATTTGAAAAGTGGCTACAAAAATTCATGCAATATGTTTTCGTACAGTATTTATTGCACCACTCAATTCAAATGCGAATATTATTAAACAACTAAATGGTTTACAACAAACATTTCTGTAACAGAAACCGATTAAAGTTAACATCAAACACATCGCCGCTTTGTTAAAACAGTTTAACTCAGAAAAAAAGATTTGATTACAACAGCACAGACGTCTGTTCTTAATTAAATTTACAAAAACAGTGCTAATAATGGATTGTTATTATGTAGTATTAAATCAATAGGGCTTATTTGTAGTTGTTTGCAAATAAAAATGTCTTTAAAACTCATAAAATTAGGTCTAACGACAAATTGGTTCTTCCCAGTGACAACACCATTCGTTCCGTTCCGCTGAATCATAATATCATGAACACTTTTTGCACGGATGTCGTTATTTATATACATTTTCAGAGAAGTTACCAGTACATTGCTTTTTGAGTGTCATTTGTAAGCTATTTATTCCAATGTTTTAAATACAATGTCTGAATAAATAAGTGAAACACGTTCTTGAATCTGAATAAAAGAGTGCCCAATATTGCTTTTCTGTTTTGTCAGGATGTTCCTTTTTATGAAAGGTGCGACAATTGGCTGTATTACTTGCTGTACCCTTTTTAGCAAGGGTTGTCATCGTTAAGCGTCCGTCGTCCGTCCGTCCGTCCGTCGTCCGTCGTCCGTTAACTTTTCTTCAAAGGTCTTCTTCTCTAAAACCACTGAAGGGATTGCTTTGAAACTTGGTATACATGATTTTTAGGATGTCCTCTACCAAGTTAATTGACCATTTTTGCAGTTTTTGGACAATATCTTGAAAACCATTAAAGCTTGAGGAAAAGTTAGCATTGCAGAATTGTTTAGCTCATTGAGATCTACAAAAATGATTTCAGGGTCTAAATTTTCAGATCAGCTGTTTAAGAGTTATTCCCCATAACTGTTTTTTTTCCATTAATTTACACTGATTTTCAAAAATCTTCTTCTCTGAAACCACTGAAGGGATTGCATTGATACTTGAAATACACGATCTTTAGGATGTCCTCTACCAAGTTTGTGAATTATATACATGTCGACCAACCAACATGGCCACCGTTGCTAAAAATAGAACAGGGGGGTCAGACCATTGTTTTTGGCTTATAACTCAAACAGTATAAGAGATAGAGAAAATCCGAAGCAACTTACCTTGTTCAGCATCAAAAGCTCTACAAATCTCTCCATTGAGTCGAAGTTGTGAAACGACTCCTTATAGGAGTTATTGCCCTTTAATTGTCAAAATTGACCATTTTAGCAGTTTTTGGACAATATCTTGAAAACCATTAGAGCTAGAGGAAAAGTTAGCATTGCATAATTGTTTAGCTCATTGAGATCTACAAAAATGAATTCATGGTCTAAATTGTCAGATCAGCTGTTTAAGAGTTATCCCCCTTTAATTGTTTTTTTCCCCATTAATTTACACTGATTTTCAAAAACCTTCATCTCTGAAACCACTGAAGGGATTGCATTGATACTTGGTATACATGATCTTTTGGATGTCCTCTACCAGGTTTGTGAATAATATATACGTCGACCAACCAACATGGCCACCGTTGCTAAAAATAGAACAGGGGGGTCAGACCATTGTTTTTGGCTTATAACTCGAAAAGTATAAGAGATAGAGAAAATCCGAATCAACCTTTCATGTTCTGCATCAAAAGCTCTACAAATCTCTCCATTGAGTCAAAATTGTGAAACCACTCCTTATAGGAGATATTGCCCTTTAATCGTCAAAATTGACCATTTTTGCAGTTTTTGGACAATATCTTGAAAACCGTTATAGCTAGAGGAAAAGTTAACATTACAGAATTGTTAAGCTCATTAAGATCTACAAAAATAATTTCAGGGTCAAAATTGTCAGATCAGCTATTTAAGAGTTATTCCCCTTTAACTGTTTTTTTCCATTAATTTACACTGATTTTCAAAAATCTTCTTCTCTGAAATCACTGAAGGAATTGCTTTGAAACTTGGTACACTTGATCTTTAGGGTGAGTCTACCAAGTTTGTGAATTATATACATGTCGACCAACCAACATGGCCGCCATTGCTAAAAATAGAACAGGGGGGGTCAGACCATTGTTTTTTGTTTATAACTCGAAAAGTATAAGAGATAGAGAAAATCCGAGGCAACTTTTCTTGTTTAGAATCAAAAGGTCTTTAAAGGAGTTATTGCCCAGGCCCCTTTAACTGTTATTTTTTCTATTAATTTAAATTGATTTCCAAAAATCTTCTCTGAAACCACTGAAAGGATTGTTTTGCAACTTTGTATACTTGAAAGTTTGTGAAATTTATTCAAACTTTGGCATAAGAGATCAGGTGAGCGATTCAGGCTCCTGGGAGCCTCTAGTTATAGCCTTATCTTCAGTTGTGATATGAGCCTGCAAGTATCATGGCTCAATCACAAACAAAGAAGTACTTAATTAAGATGCATCATAGTTGTGAAATACAACATCTAAGACGAACATACAAAAAACGCTGCTGGTCCGGGTAGAGAAAAGGCTTGAAGCGGCGCTATAAAATGTTTTTAAGAGTCCAGTATCCAGTTGTCGTCGTCAGGGTCTGTGAAGTTGCATACTGAAGGCGTCGGGTCATAACACGTTCAACACATTTAAGAACACTCTGCGGGTTAATGTAAGAGAAGAACCTCAGATCCCTTACAGTAGGCTAAACTGTCCAATTTTATCAGCTACCATTATCCAGTAGCATTATAAACTTGTTTACCCACTTGGCTTTGTGTCCCAATTCAACAATTAGAATCGTCATCATTTGATGCCCAATTCTATAACCCTTTTCATGATCATGTCCCTGTTATAGTCGACTACTTGTACATGGTAGTAACTAGTACCTACTAACAAAAACAAACACAGAAAAGCATACAAACACAATGACATAGCAACTTGCAAGTAAGAACTAGTCAAAATGAGAGTGAAATCAAGTATTCCGGGAGAACAAACATATCCTGCCTTAATTTGGCAACCCTCTTGTCTTCTTTGAATGATTCGTCCAAATATATTTACTGTTCTCATGGACTTTATGGTTTCCTAATCTTTTATTACTTTTTGGGGAGGGCGTATATAAGATTTTTGAGAATCACACAATCGAGGATACTTAGTACCTGAGTGAAAGGATATCGTCATATAAAAGGACAGATGTGAACTGCGGGTTATGTTTTGCATGTAAGAAATTTGCTTTATATTTGAAAAGTGGAAAAATTGGTCGTTAACCACATTTCTTTAAGTTTTGGAGACAATGGTAGCTATAAATTATGATCGGCTTTGCAAGATTTATCGTATTCCAACTCCGAATCATTCGAGAATTTATGGCATCTACTCAGTCAGTTTTTACAAATAGATGATAATTTAGTATCTGCTTGAAATTAAAGTCCTCAAAAGTATTGCTTGGGAAAATCTAAATATAACTTTCAAATTTCAGTGAAATTAAATAATATTTTTACGCAAATAAGCGAAATCATTCAAATCCTATCATTTGCCGGTCCTTAGTTATTGAAAGCTCAAATTATTAGTATTTGAATTAAAAAAAAACATATATCGCCTCACACGAAAAAATAAAAAGATTACTTTGCTTTCTTATTGTAAGTCTAAGATGTCAGCAGTAAAGAATAGCAAGTCTAAATCCAGAGCATTATCATGCAGGACTAAGTTGTACTAGTAAACTAAAGATTATAATAGTTAAAAGGACATAGAGGGAATTTTTCATAGTTGAGATTTCTTTTAAATCTACAAACTTACATAGCTATTTAATTCATAAGTCAAGTTATAATGTTATTTCGGAACATGCAAAAAAAAAAAAAGAGACAAAACGGTGCATGTGTACGTCTTTTCTCTTCGGAAACCTATGTATAACAGTTTGATCAAGATTTCTGTATATGGTGTCGTGTATAAGTTAAGCAGCACCTTTTTCAATAACATTAGAATGATAAAATGCGATATTTGTAAGAAAAAGCACGTCTTTAACACAAACTATAACTCTCATGCATCTGGTGCTGACTGTATTATGATACCCGAGTATACTGTGTGTTCGAAAATGTTTAGGTGATGCGTATTTCTTCTGATAATTCAAGAAGGTTGATTTTCTATATATAATTCAATTAAAGCATTCATTTGCTTTGAAATTGAAAGAGTTCTTTCCTTTAGTTTAAACATATTTATTTATCCTGGATTGGGAAATTAATGCTTATGTAAATCCCTCTCCAGCTAGCAGTTTGCAAGCGTGGCCTTTGCAGCGGCCCCCATTGAGCCTACTCTTATCGAACTCTACAAAGGGGTCTTTAACGTGCATGGGGTATTGCTCTCCACATACACGGGACAACCTTTTTTCGTCCCTTCCGAAGGACTAGCTTCGTTAACTTGAGACCATCCTCGCAAATGGTGTCGAGAGAGTCGGAAAATTGGTTCATGAAATTTTCACCCCGGACGAGGATCGAATCACGAACCTTGGTGTAAGTAGCCCGACGCGTTAACCACTACACCACCGGCTTTCCTTTAAGTGCTCGATACTCCTTAATTTTTAAGGCCCAGTGGGTCTAGGGAAAATCGTTTATTAGCTAATCTATTGTCCGTCGTACGTCCGTCCGTTAACTTTTCTTCGAAAATCTTCTTCTATAAAACCACTAAAGGAATTGATTTGAAACTTTGCACACCTAATCTTTAGGAAGTCCTCTATCAGGTTTGTGAAATTTGTGCACGTTGACCAACCAACATGGCCGCTGTTCTAAAAATAGAACAGGGGGTCAGACCATAGTTTTTAGCTTATAACTCAAAAAGTATAAGAGATAGAGAAAATCCGAAGCAACTTCCTTCTTCAGCATCAAAAGCTCTACAATATACTCTTCATTGAGTCAAAGTTGTCGGACAACTCCTTAAAGGAGTTATTTCCCCTTAATCGTCAAACTGAATTGACAATTTTCTCAGTTATTGAACTTTATCTTGAAAACTGTAATTGCTAAAGGACACTTCACAAGTTAGCAATGGAGAATTCTTAAACTCATTGAGATCTACAAAAATGATTTCAGGATTAGAATTGTCAGATTACCTCTAATAGGGGTTATGGTCCTTTTAAGATGAAAAATAGTGTGTTTTTTTTGGTGCGTTTGACCTGTAGAATGAAAGCTGTTACAGATAGAGAAAAATGTTACTTGTTTAAATCTTCAATTCAATTTGCTCTTAAAAAATATCCATTAGGCTTAAATTGCCTGATGACCCCCTATGAAAGTTATGGCCCTTAATTGTCAAGTTTTGGGTTATTGCCTTACAGATTAAACAACTAAAAGATTTAAGAAAAGCTTTTGTTTGCTTGAATGTTTTGCTATATGTGCTCTAAAAAGCCTTCATTAATGAAATTGTATGGTGATCCCTTATTGGAGTTTTTTCCCCTCATATACCCAAATTATTTTCATCTCATCAGTCATTGAAGGTTAGCGATTCAGACTCCTGGGAGCCTCTATTTTTTAAGTTTAAATAAATATTCATCATTTTCATTTTTGAAACGTTTGGTTTGTTTTTCTGAGATCCATGTTGTCGTTCTAACACTACCTATGAATTATTTTTTTAGCCTAGTGAATGCCCCATTTTTTTAAGTGTGAAAACAAAATATTAACTACAAAACCAGCAATAACTAGTTTCATTGAACAATACAACCTAGTTTTCATTTGGAGCTAGTTGAAGACTAGAAATTTATTCTGAAATATGATATTGGAATGATCAGGCAATCATCGTAAAACATATAGATAAATTATTCTTAAACAGTAGTTTGTACTTAGAATAGACAAAAATACAAACGATATTAAACTATTATTTTCTTTGTTCAAACGATTTACAGGTGCACGTAATCTGTTTGTATGTAACTTATTCTTTTATTAGTATATATATAATAACTCTTAACCAATATATAGAATGAAGAAAGGCTCTTTTTCATGTTCATATGAAACAAATTATTTACGATTTATATATATTTTATAAACGAAAAAATCAAACGAGTTCAGACTAACTTCAGTGGATCCCATGCCCTTTTGATTTATTTTATTTTTGTTATAAATATTGCAGTATGAAAACTATTCCATATAAAGATCACAGTTAGGTCGGTTACAGCCAAAACCAAATGCAATATCTCCCCCTTTTTTATTTCAGTCGCCTTTAAATAACATAAGGAAATCCAGTGTAAACATTCAAGTTAGATGAATATACTCGAGATTTCTCGAGAGAATGTAATTGTTACCTGGGAAATCTTACGTCCATGAAAATTCATGAATTTATCTTTATGATACCGTATATGATGAAATATATATGTTAAAAAAACCATACATGTATTATTGTTTCGCCATTCACCGGTACCCGTACCATTTGTCATTGTTCTTAAATGAACGAAAATGCGTTTGAAACATATGGAAAAGGTCTAGATATTTGTTAGCGTCGACTTTTGTATAGACCTTTTTCAGATTAACGAAATACCTCTTCACTCCTGTAACTAATAAAGGTAATAACAAAACTACCGAACTTGAATGATCAATCTCATAGTCCAGAGAAAATGACAAAAACGAATCAGTCATACCGTATAGAACTGGTGGATCGCAATGGTCCTGACTTGGTACAGGCATTTCAAACGAAATGGTGGGTTAAACCAGGTTTTATGGCGCCAAACCTCCCTCTTCCATTGCGATCTTATGATCCGGTAATGACCATAGAACACAACATAGTTGTGAGACACAATAGGGATATTGAGGTGATCATCTCAGTACAGCAGACCAGTCAAACACTAATTAAAACAATTAACTATCATATCTTTTAACTCAATTTTGAACTTTTCTACTAGTGGCTGATAACGAAGAAAGAATTTTTTTAGTGATCGTATGAGACGTATTTTCTTAAAGCCCTGTTTCAAAAGTCGGTCACGAAGAAACCGGTGTCTGATCAAAAAATCTGTGAAATGTGTGCAAGCTCTGGCATATCGAATAAGTTGAGAAATATAAACACCGTATGCAGGAGAAGTAGGTATATTGCTCTGTAGATTAGGGAAATTAATAATTTGAAAATTAAAATCGTCTCGTTTATCGTAAATTTTTGTACTGAGATGACCACCTGGGTCAAATTCGAGGTGCAAATCCAAGAAAGACGTGAAGCAATTAGATTCGGTGGTCTCTTTAATCTCCAATTCCGGAGGATATATTGAAGGAATCCAACTACCAAATGAAGTGTTATTGACAGAAAGGACATCATCAATATATCTGAATGTAAGATAAAATGACATTAAATTAAATTAAATTGACAAATAGATTAAATTGACATTATTTTCTCAATTGTAGTTTTAAGCAAATGTTTGAAACTCGGTAAGGGTGTGTTGTGTATTCGGGTGTGTATTACCCAGCAGTGAAGGCCTGGCGTATTGATAAGTTTCGGAACGATAACGGTCTCCGAAATAACTCATTTTCACAAAAATCTGCGTTTTCGAATATCGAAAATGAGTTTGTTTTTGAAGACAAATTAAAAAGTACAAAACGCCATCTTTATTCATCATGTAACAAATATTTCCCCTTTTATATGGTTTGTGAGGAGATACGGCCCAAAGAAACTCATTTAATTGGTTATTATAGTTATTAATATATCATGTATGTCATGTATGTAATTGATAAATTATCGATATATTTATACAAATAATGCCCCCTACCAAAAATCAAGAAGCTATGATTAGTAGTTGCTGGGAAAACTGTCACGAAAATATTTTCCCGACCGCTTTCACCGTTTTATAACCCGGACTTTCACACCAATACTACCCTTACAGGAAGTACTATAGTCGTATATTGTCTTAATGAAACTTATTTGCCTGGCATAATCTATTAAGATCAAAGAGAATGCTCCCGTTGTTTTGCTAATCATTTACACCATTGTTTTCAAAATTCAGACTATTACCACTGTGTAATTCTCATTATAAGTAATTTTCTATAGAGTTTTGACGGATTGATTATAGACATCATATTCTCTTTCCATAATAGGATAATGCCAACACCATTGTTAATCTTAGCCATTACATCCATTAAGTGCTTTCTGATATCAAGCAGAGACCAAACCCAATAGAGAATAGATGCTTTTATTTTTTTTCTAAATAATCTTTAATCCTTAGTCACACTGTCATGTGTACAGAATTTAATTACCTTACATTTGAAATATTATCTTTTAAACTCAAATAGAAAGAGAGATATATGATCAGTGCGTTGGAATTACAAGAAAAGCAAGTTGCAAAGTTTTACAAAAATACATCATATATGTTTCGTCTGTAAGAAACAGAGAGGCACCAAAAGGGCATTTGAATGTCTAAACTGGAAAGGACAAAGACAAAAAACTGTCAACAAAAACGAGTACAATACAAAGAAACAAACAACACAAAACACACAAACAACCGAACAGCGACCAGAAACGCGAGCTATAGTCGTTTTGAGAGCTAACTCAAGAGCACATGCTTGTTGCATAATACAAACCCATTTACCTATCTGAGAATTTGCAGTTACTTGTTAAACGTATTTTTAACGAAAAATAATACTATAATATATAATAAGTTTTATAATAGACTGTAACAAGTACGCGCTCTACATGTTGACAACGCCTTTTACACGATCTGGACGATCTATCTTTTGGTTATCTCAGTACAAAAATGTCAGATATGAAAGGATTTTACGGCTGTTATGGTCAAAAAATTAAAAACAAAAGAATATTAATTTGTGCCAGAAAGACGGGATCCACATATTGAAATGATTTTAATAAATATACAAAAGCAAAATTTCAATGCGTGTGAAGCGCTTTTCTGAATTAACCTTCATCGGACACGCTAGTAGTAAAAAAACTTGGAAAACCGGTAGAATATTTGATTTGATAAAACAAAAACAGAAGCAAAAAAATATTACAACAATGACCAAACAGATAAATTTATATGAAAACTTATTTGGGTCACATTATGTGGTTCCACATAAACAAATCAACACAAATCGTTCCCACGATTTGATAGGTCGTGGCCACGAATTGTTAAGTAAACAAATCGTTTCAACGATTTAACAAAGGCCACGAATTAACTAATCGTTCCCACGATTTAACAAATCATGGCAACGATTTGTTAGAGTAAACAAATCGTTCCCACGATTTAACAATTCGTGGCCACGAAAAACAAATCGTTCCCACGAATCATCAAATCGTGGCCACGAGATGCAAATCGTTCCCCTGAATAAACAAATTGTTCCCAAGAATTAACAAATCCTGGCCACGAATAAACAAATCGTGGCCACAAAATAACAAATCGTTCCCACGATTTGTTTACCAAACAATTTGTGGCCATGAATTGTAAATCCTGGGAATGATTTGTTTCTCGTGGCCACGAATTGTTAAATCGTGGGAACGATTTGGTTCACGTGGCCACGATTTGATAATTTATGGGAATGATTTGTTGCTCGTGGCCACGATTTGTTGCTCGTGGCAACAATTTGTTAAATCGTAGTAACGATTTGTTTCTCGTGGCCACGAATTGTTAAATCGTGGGAACGATTTGGTTCACGTGGCCACGATTTGATAATTTATGGGAATGATTTGTTGCTCGTGGCCACGATTTGTTGCTCGTGGCCACAATTTGTTAAATTGTGGGAACGATTTGTTTTCTCAACAAATCGTAGCCACCAATTGTTAAATCGTGGGAACGATTTGTTTACCCAACAATTTGTGGCCACGAATTGTTAAAACGTGGAAACGATTCGTTTCTCGTGGCCACGAATTGCTAAATCGTGGGAACGATTTGTTTTCTCAACAAATCGTAGCCACCAATTGTTAAATCGTGGGAACGATTTGTTTACCCAACAATTTGTGGCCACGAATTGTTAAATCGTGGGAACGATTCGTTTCTCGTGGCCACGAATTGTTAAATCGTGGGAATGATTTGTTTTTCGTGGCCACGAATTGTTAAATCATTGGAACGATTTGTTAATTTGATGCCACGATATGTTAAATCGTGGGAACGATTGTTAAGTAAACAAATTGTCAAATCATGGGAACGATTTGCGTTGATTTTTTTTTATGTGGCAACACATAATGTGACCTAAAATAAGCTTTCATTAATTTATCAATTTTTGAAGAAATAGCCGAACGTTATCAAATTTTGGAAATTTGTAAACTGTGACTTTCCAACACATATTCCAGTATTCGAAAATATATAAGAGTATACAGCTAAAGCATGGAGAAGCTTTAAACGACCTCCAAACGGCACTAAAGCCAAACTCTGAAATAATAATAAAAACGAAAGAATATGGAATTTGTGCCAGAAAGACACGATCCCCATTTTGAAATGATTTTGATAAATATACAAATCAAAATTTCAATGCGTGTGAAGCGCTTTTCTGGATTAAATAAAGGTAACAACAAAACTACCGAACTTGAATGATCAATCTCATAGTCCAGAGAAAACGACAAAAACGAATCAGTCATACCGGAGAATTGGTGGATCGCAATGGTCCTGACTTGGTACAGGCATTTCAAACGAAATGGTGGGTTAAACCAGGTTTTATGGCGCCAAACCTCCCTCTTTCCATTGCGATCTTAGGATCCGGTAATGACCATAGAACACAACATAGTTGTGAGACACAATAGGGATATTGAGGTGATCACCTTCACCAGACGCGCTAGGGGTAAAAAACTTGGAAAACCTGTAAAATATTTGATTTGATAAAACAAAAACAAGCCAATGCGTTTCACTGTTGATCACAGAGGCAGTCATATCGAAATGGGATAACAAATTGACTGTTGTAGTCCCTTTTTAAACTATAAAGAATATTTGTTTGTCCAGACCTCTGCTGCCAATTTTTTCCCCAGAAAACAACCAAAGGAGTAAGGGCTATAAGGTGCTTATTTGGCCCCAAATTTGTTATGAAAATAAATTTGGAGATCAGATCAAGTTTATACTGTAATTAATTGATGCTTTATATGGTTGTAATGTAACAAGCTGAAATGCACATGTCATCATTGATTGCTTAATGACGTCATATTTCAAGAAAAGCTGAAAAACGGCCAAAATTCACAAATTTTAGACCAGTTTTTCAAAAAATTTAATACCTCCACATGCCTCCACCAAAAAGATAATTCACACACTGCAATATTGTGTCATCTTGCATATTATTTTGGTGGAGACCTGTGGAGGCATTCAAATTAAACAAAAAACAATGTAAAATGTGACGTTTTTCACCATTTTGGACAAATTCTATACAATAGTCATATTTAAAAGAACCGTGTAGAGAAAAGCTCTCAACTTACAATGCCATAATTGCAAAACACTTTGTTTGCACCATTATGAGAATGCTAATTAAACATAGTTCATTCAAATAAAATACACTGAAATTATTGGGCCAAAATAGGGTCTTATTTTTTTATGACCCCCCCCCCCCCCCCCCGCCTCTTCAAGTTAAAAAGTCGGTCCCCAGTTGTTTATCGTGTTTGATTGAACTGTCAATTTAGACTCAGAATCGATGCTGCCTCCATCATTCAGCCTTTGTTTCACAAAGACAAACGCAAACATAGTCGAGCTCGTGGAAAAGCTTTCGTGATGGAGGCTAAGATAAAGAATAGTTGTATCATCACTTTTACTACAAAGGCATTTGTCACTTGAAGAAAAATTGTATCGGATTTTTAGGATATACTGACTTCACATTTTTCAACATGCAGGCATTAATTGCAGTTGCACTATTAATCTCTCAATCAAAATAATATTTATCATGCTAAAACTGTCATTGTAATAACATGTCATTAAACTGTACTTTCCGATTGTGAATTGCTACACAAGTTTTAAAATAAAAATTAATACCTTATGGAAATTGAACTTAAAACCTTTCTTTTACCAAACTTGTCATCGTTCTATGAAATTAATGATCAGCATCAAGTTTTGACAAAATATAAACGTAAAACCTCCATTTATTCGACATGGGAATTGGTTTGAAATGGGTGAAATGATCTAGAAATTTGATTTATGTTCAGTTTTCAAATTCATGATAAAATTGACAGAAATATGGTTCAAAAGCATATCATCAAGGCTGTTGACGTTTCATTAGGGAAAGTAACCCTCGAATGAGCAATTTGTTAAGATTTAATTTTGCAACAGTTATTTTCTAAAAGTCTAATTTTCAATTGATCGTAACCTATTTTTAATGAGTTAAAAAGTAAGAATAACAAACGACAACAGGAAAATGACAAAATTGAAAAATTTAAGGAAAGTTCATTCGTTACCCAAGACAGAATTTAAAGAAATATTTCATAGTAACGTAAAAGAAATGAAGAGAACTAAAAAAAATCATTCAAAATACACATAATCATGTCTTTTTATTAAGGAGCAACAATTGAATTTCGTGGGGATGGGCTATGCAAAAAATCTAAAAAAGTGGCATGAAAAAAATATCCATAGAACCTTCCCTTAGGTTCTCTCAAGGGATGGTTCCTGAATTATTATTAAAGGGGCGTTAATATTGTTTTTTCACTGAACGAAGCAAGGCACGAAAATTTTTTGGTGCTTTTTTATGTAGATATTGAAAACAACACAATTTTGTCGATTTAGGGGGTTTTGCCCGGTACGCCTTCCATGAATCCGCCACTGCTCTTTTGATTAGTAGTAATATCACATGTAAACAGTACGATTGGTGAGAAAATGTACAGCCATCCTCGTATCATAGTACCAATGTTGATTATAAAGTGTCTTATCTACGGCTTAATCAGATTTAAGAATATCGTTGAAATATTTTTTTTCTCGGATAACACTCACAGTGGGAAAATCAGAAGTTTAAGCCAAATGGTATAGTACTCACTGGACCAAAATACAAAAGCCGTATTTATCATTCTTGTTTGTTTTTATGTTCTTGTTTGAAAAAAAATAGTATAATTTCATAAATCTTACCATTAATCCCATTTATTTGAACGAAATGCTTTTAATTCCTTTTTATTATTTATAAATCATATTTTGGCATTGCAAGACATTTTACGACTATCACGAGAAGCCGATTTTACTTTGAACAAGATAATGGTTGTAAAATGTTAAAGATTTCTAATACTCGTCCAATAAAAACCCACATAGTTTTTTTTAAAAATAAAATAACATACAAACAAGAGAATAAGAGAGAGACAAAAAGTTGTACTCGGCAACATTTTATAGTTTATAATTGCATTTTAAGCTCGATTTTATTTTAAAAAAAGAGACAAAATAAAGGCAAATGCAGGTACAAGAGTTTTCTATTGTAAAGGAATTAGAAAAATTCAACTTAGAAAATCCAACACTCATATATTTTATGATTATTATGATTTAAAATGTATGTTTCAACCTGGTTCATTTGAAATGCCTGTTCCAAGTCAGGACCATTGTAGTATTACACGTCTCCTGCATGTCTTTTTGATATGTCTGTTCTACATGATAGACGTTGAGATTTATGATCTATGTAAGGTGATTTTGTTGTAACCTTTTATTTAATACATATGCAGGTTTTGTCAAGAAACACAGAATAAAATTTCCGATCAACTAATGCATATTTTAAATAAACGCTAATTGTCTGATATCCTGTCTTTACTAAATTCAACGTTTTATATGTCTTCATATGATTTAAGATAAAGTTATTTATATAATCTGACGCTCCCGGTGTATTCAAGGCTTTCCAGAAAGCTCTTAAGGAAAGACTAAAAGACAATAATTCCTTTATTTAGGGAGATACACACTAATAAAGAACATTCGTGTGATATAAGATAGACATCATAAGCCTCTCATATCCGTTTATATTGACAGAAAAGAAAGTCTTCAGTATCAACAATATGAGGCATAGAGTTCTATGTTTCTTTCTGGATACTGGTTTTTTGACCATGTACTGATGGATTTCGTTCAATTTCTCAAAATGTAGGTAAAACCAGGTTTAACAGTATTACATTACTACACTACAATAATAAATCTATAAAATGATGTATAACACACTTCCACTTTGATAGCCACAATCACGCAATAAGACATCTAAATCCACCCTTATTTTCCCCCAGAATCTACCATGACTTGATAAACGTAGGTCCTAAGTAAAATGAAATGATGAATTGTTTTGTCCATTCAAAAATATACAGCAGGACAAGTAGAAGAAATAGAGTTGATGATTATTAACTATACACTCAAAAAAAAAAAAAAAAAAAAAAAAAAAAAAATTAAGCACAACCCTATATTTTTATTCTATTTTTATTCCAACAGTCAAGCTTTTAACGGTTTTTACAAACCCCAAAATACATTAAAGCCAATTTAAAAACAAGAGGCTCCCAGGAATCTGAATCGCTCACTTGCTCCTCTTATGTACTGTGCAACATGGTCTTCATGTACTTGGCCAGTACCATTAAAGAAACTAGTTGAGACAGAAAACACTCTTAAGATCAAGAATACAAAGTAAGAAAGCTTTTAAAAGATTTAAAAAATAAACAAGTTTAAATTGATCGAAAACAGTTGAAGAGGGATGACTCATAAAAAGACAATTTTGACCCTGAAATTATTTTTGTAGATCTCAATGAGCTGCACAACTTTGCAATGCTTAGTATTTCTCGAGCACTTATGGTTTTTAAGATCAAAGTTCAAAAACTGCAATTATTGTCCATTTGGACGATTAAGGGGAAGCAACTCCTATAATGAGTCATACCACAACTTCGATTCAATAAAGAGTTCAATAGAGTGTTAGATGCTGAATAAGGAAGGTTGCTTCAGATTTTTCTATCTCTTATATTTTTCATGCTATAAGCCAAAAACTATAGTCTGACCCCTCTGTTCTGTTTTAAGCAACAGCGTTCATGTTGGTTGCTTGGCATACGTAAATTTCACAAACTTGTTAGAGAAAATCCTAACAATCAAGTGTACAAAGTTTGAAAGGAATCCCTTCAGTGGTTTCAAACAGGAAGATTTTTTAAAATCAGTTGAAATTGATGGGAAAAAAACAATTAAAGGGGGAAAACTCTTAAACAGTTGATCTGACCATTTTGACAATGAAATATTTTGTTTTGATCTCAATTAGCTGATCAATTTTGCAATGCTAACTTTTCCTCAATCAAGATAAAGTTGAAAAACTGTGAAAATTGTCAATTTTGACAAATAAGGGGAAATTACTCATATGAGGAGTCGTCCCACAACCACAAAGAACTGTTTCCAACAATTCCTGAAAGTTTACTAAAAAGAAAATTTTCCTCAAGTGCCATACCGCATTTTTGTCATAAAAGAGATTAAAACAATATAAAACCTTTCGTTTAGTTTAAACGTTTCAGTTAAAATTGAGACTTATTGATGACATTTCTACAACTATGCGGATGACAAGATTGATAGTTAAAGAAGCATTGAGCACCAGTAGGTTTGTAAGATATAGACGTTACTAATTTGTAATTTTTTATGCTACATTCCACGTAAAAAAGGAAAAATTTTTTGGAGTGATGGTAAACGTGTTTTGAATGGCAGTATGGTAGGACTAGACAAACCCTATAAAGGAGTTTAGATCACCAATGTACCGTTTGTATAGATCTGGGGCAGGACCAACGTATTCAGTATTTTCTCTTCCAAATAATCTACTAACAGAGAAGCAAACCTAGGACTATCTTTGTCCCCATGGCAACACCGCCAGATTGGTAACAGTTTACATCTCCATTTAAACTGGAAAGTCCCAGTGTTGATATTGAAGACAATGTCTGATAACCTCATGATAATATAAGTTTTTACATGGGGGATGTAGCATCATTGTTAGGAATGCAATGACATCCATAGAAAACAATCTTAAGACACAAGAATACATTTGCATTTGTGGTTTCAAAGATGATTACTCCGCATTTACAACTATGCTAAATGTGAAAGAATTTTAGTGTGAAGGACCTAACGAATACGGAAAATGACTGGTTAATTCAATACACCGTGGTTTCATTATTATTACTGTGGTATCAATTTTTGTTGTTTTAGAAGGTGGTCCTGATCCACGAAATTTGATACCCCAAGGAAATTTGACATAGATCTGTTTGATGCAAAAAAAACGAATTTGAGGACCCATGATTCGATCCTTTTTCACCAAAACAACGAAAATTGATACCCACGAAAATATATGAATCCACAGAATTTTCTTCGAAGCGAGGCTATAGGTATGAACAAAATGTTCTTATCCAGCCGTTTGCCAAGGAAAGTTGAGGAAGTAAAAATAGATTTGACCTTAATTACCCCTATGATTTAGTCCATTTTTATACAATTTGTTACATTTTGGTTTCACATAAATTTGAGAAAAGATTCTAGATACGAAATCATCAACAAGAACACTTACCAATTTAAGCAAACGATTTGAATCGAAGATTAAACCATACGATGGACGTTTTAGTATATCGAGTGTTAAAGAAATCCGATAGTGCATGAATCATTAAAATTATTGCAAAAGTTTTAGCCTAAAACGAAGTTTAAGCAGATACAAAACAAGGAATCATTTATCCCACAAATTAATGCAAGAATTTAAAGACTCATTGTTTGACTATTTTTCACCAACAATACAGGTTAAGCTTATTCTCAAGTCAATAGTAGACTTGTTTTTTCAATTTGAAATTTATACAAATCAATTTAATCTTCTGCGATCTCATTTTTGTTTTCTGATTTTCAATTTTGCCCAGATTACCATACAGTGTTAGGATTACGACTCGTGCACTCTAATCCTTTGCTGATGATATATTCAAAAGACTGAATCCCTTTGTACATTCTGATGTTAGAAGTCGGAAATCAACTGTCGCTACGTGTACTTTTTACTATAATCTTATCTAATCCTTTATAATCAGTTGATATTGGGTGTTTGCTGCGTTGAGAAAATACCACTTTAAATTAATTAGTTAAACAACCAAGCGAAAGAAACTAAGTTGGATTTTTTCATGAAATGAATTAATAGAAAAGGAAGAAAAGGTTCTGAATGGTTATATAAAAGATTCAATTTAGACCTCTTGAATTCTCGTGTTAGTGAGAATTTAGAGTTTTACCAAGATATAGAAAAAATGGTTTGCTCAAGGTAGTTCATAGGCTTTTCGAAACACTTTACACACTTTCCATGTTTCCCAGTCACTACCACTTAAATCATATTTTGCAGTCTCCTTGGTATAAGAATAATAAGAATAAATGGTTAAGCCTAGTGATACATAAAATCGGGTCTTCATTCATCAAAGATAATACTTTGCTAATAATAATTCATTCGTGTTCTCTATAAATCTTCCAGTAAAGAAGGAACATGGAAACTACCCTTTTTGTATTGGATGTATTAACTTTTTAAACTCTTACGGAACTAGATTTCTTCAGGAATGCGTCAAGGGAGCAACCATTTGATTTTTAGGGGAGACGGGCTATGGTGAAATTTGAAATAAAAAGGCAGATTGCCAAACATCAGGAAATAAAAGGGCAGGATAAGAGGCTCTCAGGAGGCTGAATCGCTCACCTGGTCCTCATGTCAACCCTATGAAGACTTTTGTATAGCTAAATGAGCTGAATGTTTCAGCAAGAAAAAGCTTTTCTCTATCTGCAATAGTAACATTCTAAATAAGCAAAAACACTATTATTCAACTTTAAGGGGCTGGAACCCCTATAAGGGGTTATCTGACAAATTCGACCCTATGGAGACTTTTGTAGAGCTAAAAGAGCTGAACATTTAGGCAAGCAACAGCTTTTCTCTATCTGCAATAGTTTTCATTCTGTAGGCAAAAAGCACTATTTTTCGCCTTTAAGGGGCTGTAACCCCTATAAGGGGTCATCTGACAATTTTGACCTTATGGATACTTTTGTAGAGCTAAATGAGCTGCACATTTAAGCAAGCAACAGCTTTACCCTATCTGCAACAGTTTTTATTCTTTATCAAAAAACACTATTTTTTGCCTAAAAGGGGCTGTAACCCCTATAAGGGCTTATTTGACAACTTCGACCCTATGAAGACTTTTTTAGAGCTCAATTAGCTGAACATTTAAGCAAGCAACAGCTTTTCTCTATCTGCAATAGTTTTCATACTATAGACAAAAAACACTATTTTTCGCCTTTAAGGGGCTGTAACTCCTATAAGGGGTCATCTGACAACATCGACCCAATGGAGACTTTTGTAGAGCTTTTGATTCTGAAGAGCCTAAAGTCCTTCGGATTTTTTCTATCTGTTATGGTTACTGAGTTATAAGCCATTTTAAGTGATTTTTTCCTATGTTCTATTTTTAGTAACAGCGGCCATGTTTTTTTTATCTAATCATTTTAAAATGAGGATCGTTTGTTGCCAACATGTTATATATCATTCCTGCAAAGTTTCAGTTTAATTGGTTCAGTGGTTTTAGAGAAGAAGATTTTTGAAATTATTAACGGACGACGACGGACGCATAGTGATGGCATAAGCTCACATGGCCTTTGGCCAGGTGAGCTAATAAAAAAGGAGGGATGCCGTTTGTGCAAAAATGAAAATGAAAAAAAAAAATATGTGCGTGCGTTAGCGCACAAAAAATACCGGCTCCGATTTTACCGAAAATAAACAATTTAAAGGCAGGATAAAAAAAACCAATATCCCCCTAAATGTCAAATGGTTACGCCCTAATATCGAGAACATGAGAAACAAAGACTTTAATCAAACTTTCAGATAATTTGACAGTGTTACTGTTTGCTAGATGGATTCCTTCAATTAATCCTTCAGAAACAAAGAAGTAACTACGAGACGGAATTCTGAAAAGGTGAAGTTAGTCATTCAGTAAATACAATCGACTTAAAACGATCACCCACAATACTATGAAACACAACAAAAACATTATAAAGAGCTCAACAGCAATCAGCAATGAACGCGAAATCAAAAAGGAAATCCGCGACAAACCAACATGTACAGTAACCTGAGAGATTGAATCGAAATCCCATATAAATTTGTCTACAAGCACATGATGTCGAACGTATTTTTATCTTGAGTAAAGACATCAGCCGGAGAGCAACAACTGTCTACAGTTGTGACACTGATTGTCTGCCAAAAAGTATGCTTAATAAACATTACAAATAAGGTGAAGTTAGTCATTCAGTAAATACAATCGACTTAAAACGAACCCCCACAATACTATGAAACACAACAAAAACACTATAAAGAGATCAACAGCAATCAGCAATAAACGCGAAATCACAAAGGAAATCCGCAACAAACCAACATGTACAGTAACCTGAGAGATTGAATCGAAATCCCATATAAATTTGTCTATAAGCACATGATGTCGAACGTATTTTTATCTTGAGTAAAGACATCAACCGGAGAGCAACAACTGTCTAGCAACAACTGTCTACAGTTGTGACACTGATTGTCTGCCAACAAAGTATGCTTAATACACATTACAAATATGGTATCTATTAGAAGGTTGTGATTATTTGCTCTTAAGTTGTTTTTTTTCTGGAAGAGGAAAGGCTTATCCACTTTCAAATGAATGGACGATGTCTGTGTCAATAATGCTTTGTTTGCTAGAAAGAAGATGAGGTATTCATACGTCAGACAGGGCAAACACGGGACCAGTGAACACGAACGAGAACAGCACGAAGAAACAGACAACACAAAGACTTACAAACAAATGAATACAAACAACAAATAGAATTCGTCATAACGAGAGTGAACTTTGGTGGCCCGGAAGAGTAGGCAGTTCCTGCTTGCTATATAGCACCCGTCGTATTATTAATGGTCAATTCAGCGCTAAAATGAACATTACTTAATTTTGGGTTTTTTTATTGAACACAAACATAATTTGATTTATGATATTTGGTTCTTTATATTTACAGCTATGGAAAAACAAACCACACATCAAATTAACTTTGACTAAAGCATTCCAGGGTGAACCCAAATTTTGACTGGGATGGTAATCTCATAACAAAATTTTACGACAACAAAGAAGGTATGAAAGTTCAAATTATCAGGCCAAATTCTCTCTAATAATTCCTATATTAATTTGAGGAAATTCAAAAATTTGAGGAAAAACTCAAAGTTAAGATGTTTTATCAAATCCAGGTCTGTTTTCCTATCAGAGGGTCACTTGAAAACAGTTTGTTTATGGCACAGCTCATAGGATTATTCTAGGTCTTTACCAATGATATATTTCGATCACACAGCACCATCCCATTGCCAGCTTATTATCGTGATCATTAAATTTCATTATCGTCTGGGCCATTTTTGTATTAAAGGAAACCTGTGTAGGTTATCTAAATTTCCAGTTGGGCTATGGAAATGACGATTTTTTATTTTTATCTGTGTCTTGTAAAAAAGTTTTGAATGTCACTTTTCCACAAGCAGAACTCACTCATTTATAAGACTACTCTGCTTTTATCCTGTACAGTTCTTTTCTTTTTGCCTTTTTTAAATGATTCAAAGAAAAACAAAACTGTTTTTAACGTTCCACTGTGTATGAATGATTATCCTAAGAGCCATCACACTCCAAGTAACTAGATTGTATTAGTATTGGAGGTGAAAATTTGAGGAGCATCCAGTTCCTGGAGTGTGAAACACTGGTCAAATAAAACAGGGTGGGGCGGTGGGAAAAATTACAGATTCATAAGCCTAAACCCCTTCATAACCACAACCATAGTCATAGCCACAGCTTAATCGAGAGAAAAGAATCACTTTCAATCCATAACCTGACTGCGTTTCGAAGAATGATTTAAATTGATAGATCTCGTGACTTCTCGTGTGATGTCGCTTAGGATAAATGATTATCCTAAGAGCCATCACACTCCAAGTAACTAGATTGTATTAGTATTGGAGGTGAAAATTTGATACGCAATAATCATCCTTTGATATGTGAAATCAATAACTATTTCACACTCACCACAAAACCCCCAAAACTCAAAACTCAAAACTCACCCAAACTTGTATCTTAAATATGTCTAGCCAATATACAAAAGTAAATTTTGAATACAATCCTGAAAATTACCCATAAATTGACCTACAATGTATATTCATTTGATTAACATGCAACTGTATACCAAATATCAACACTGTAGACGATAAAGAGATGTGAGATAGGCATACGCAACGCAACCAACCCAAAACAAAATCATAAAAGGAAAACAGCTAGCAGTCACCAAGATTACCAGATCACCGGTCACCGATCGCCGTCTTGCGTTGGCCCGACTAAGACTAAAAATTTTATACACAAGGTTGAACACCACTGCAAAAATTTATCACCGAGACAGACGACATATGAAATGTACCATTATCTATTCGCATAAATAGACTAGAAAAAACATTAACATATAGCCAAAGGAGCAAGAACCCTTATAGTCAGTAGACCATGTAGGGGCGTATATGTAGAAGATATCTTCCTGGAATAGACCAGTACTGATGCTTATGAAACAGCCTACCAAATATCAATGATATGTCATAAACGCCAACGCTATTTGTTAAACGGACAGAAGAGTATGCCAAATCAGTATACAAAACTTTTCAAGCCATTCAATGTACACAAAATCATTTCAAAATGTTTTCCGCCTGAAAAAAGACCTAAGGTTATCGAGTCACTAGAGCGTGAAAAATGGGGTCAAGGTCACACGGCATGGTAGACCATAACCTCAACTGTCTGTTTACTCAATATCAGATTCCTAGCTTTTATATCACCAAGTAACTCATTGTCCACAAAAAACCTTATAAAAAAGTTCACGGCCTGAAAAAACGACCTAAGTTCAGAGTCACTGGAGCGTGAAAATGGGGTCAATATCATACGGCATTGTGATAGTTGCGTAGACCATAACCTTAACTGTCTGTATACCCAATATCAGATGCCTAGCAATTATACTTTTCAAGCAATTCAAGCAGTTTTCATTGTCCAAAAAAGTCTTACAAAAAGTTTACGACACCACCGCCGGAAAGTAATACCTAGGTCTTACTATTCGTCGCAGGTGAGACAAAAACTAAATTTGCACTGAAGCTAACGCAATTGCATAAAATCAATGGTGTACCATGCCTGCTTCAAGTTTAACATAGTTGAGAACAAACTATAGCATTAAGCCAAATCAGAAAGAAATCACAAAATCAGTAGACCGTGGTTGCAGGGGCATACCGATGAAATGCTTTAAAAACTTATCTGTACCAACTCTAAAGCAACCACATACCAAATATCAATGTTGCGCCATAACTTGTTCACAAACAAATATAGGATTAGATTGAAATAGAGTAAACATGTGTAAATTGTGCCCGATAGTGGCACCTTTATTCTCATTTTCAGCCACAGCTCTACTAACGAGTCTTTCAATGAAACGTAAACCATCATTTTGACCTAATCAAAAATTTGCTTACACTTATTTAAACCTCATCTCACCCTTTAAATGTCCATAACGCATAAATCCAATTTTAAAATAAAACAAATAATAATGCAACAACTTTATTCACAAATATACAGTACAACCTGACAAAGGAAACGGCAAAACTATCAGTCAATATTTTTTGTCCCCGGGTTATCAATCGCAATATTGAAAATAAGCCCAGTTTATATCACCAAAACGTTGATAGCAATTAACCGATATCCCAGGCTAAATCCAAAACCCTACTTATAAATATATGGCCACCACAAAATAAAGTTGAGAAAAGGCTTGTCCCTATCTATGAAAATAAATTTGCAAACTTTCGGCATTCCGAATCGAAATTTCACCGAGAATTTCCTGCACATTATAACATAACAAAAGATTTAGCCTGTATAGTAACATTTTAATCGGTCTAACTAAAAGGCTTCTTCCTTAGCGTTTCCAAATTTCAACATTTCAACAATGATTTAATTGATTAATGTGAACGTTTGTCCCCCAATACTGTAACTTTTCACAGGAAATTATTCTTCATAAAAATTATAGTTTTCAAAAACATTCTCTGCTTTGTAAAACCGATTAGGAGGTTGAAGAACTTTTCCTCTGTAGTTTCAACAAAAAATTCATGGTCAACAAAAAGTAGGATCAAAAGAAAATCTCAACTTCAATTGATTGACTAATTTTAGCATGATCAGTTTACAATAAAAATGTTATAAATATATCATTGTATAAAGAGATAAATGTAAAATTTTCAAAAGGAAGTTACAGAGAAAAAGCTCTCCAACCCCCATTCCGCGTGACATAAGCCACTAAGGATTAGATTCCCTGGAATGGAAATTAGAAAACTATCTCAAGTCAATTATTCTTTGAGTAAACGTAGCACTTGAAATTTCTGAGTATACAACAAGGTCCTTAAAGTTAAAATAAGTTACAAGTATCATCATGCGCTTCAAATTGTTTATATGCCTGCAAAGCTTTACTATAGAACTCAATTTCCGGATGATTCGTTTTATGATCGAGCACTAAGCTATAGAACCTTCAAGGCGGCATCAAGGACACAAACAGGCATCAATTTAGGTCTTCCAGTCATAGCTCTGACATTTTTACGTCCCTGCCTATCATCCAAATCATTTTCCAATTACTGATGTCTCCCTTCGAGATCCCAATACTATAATTACTTGCAGACGTTATATAGTTACACCTGTGTTGTTAACCGAAACTGGCTCCGATCTTTCAATGCCTACAAAACGACATAATATGCTACTAAATATATATAACTCAATATACCTATAAGAAACGCAGACCCTATGTCACATACAAGTATCTGTTACTAAATCATTTAAACATACTAGACATTCAACTTTAACTTCCAATTTGTACAACACACATGACATACATGACAATTCGGGACGAGATAATGCCCCGACGCAAAAACATGAACTATCTATAGCTAGAACATAAAAGTTCTTAAAGTCCCTCAAAGAGCCAGTTTTTTTCCTTTATCTTTTCCCGCGATGAGAAAACGTACTACATGGAACTAGATTGTGTTCAACAATATCTTAAACTAAAGTATTAATTACAAACTTTAAAAAAAAGCCTTCTCTCTAAACACAATATGCATTGCTCTACAGCATCTAAATCTTACCCTTTCGATCCTTCAACTAAATCAACCATTAAGGAGCCAACTGCTAAGAACTTCCAAGGTGATGTTCAACCATCTACAAGTAAATTAAAATACACTACATAAACATAATTGATCCAAGCATGTCGTGAGTCGATATATTACTGGACGAGAACATGTTTTTTTTTTGTGTTTTTTTTTTTTTACATTTAAGCCGCTTCGGAATATACATATAGAATATAACCAATAAAATCAGCATCCATTCTGACCACAAGAAAACAACAAAATTGTACCAGGTTAAACCCCAATCATATCAAACAGCGGTGGCACAATCCACTCTTATTTCGAGGTCCATACTCCGAAACGTAATTCAACAACCGAGGCGACACTATCCGCTAAATGATTTTAAATTCTATAATCAAACGGACGACAGCATCCGCACTTCAAAATATAAATTGCCTAGCTACGTATTTATATACCATTCATACTAAAAAAATCAAAATATGAACCAAACGAGCAACACCATCCGTACATCCAACTGGACAACATGCTCGTACTTCAAAGGGAAAAATCGACAAAACGGACGACACCATCCATGCTTCTGAAATTAAAAATTACCAAGACGGACACCATGTGTTTACTTTAGTCAAAATTAAAAATTCACCAAAAACACACCAAGTCCTTGCTCCAAAATTATTGAATTTACCAAACAGACACCATGCTCGTACTTCAAAAAATAAAAAATTAATCCTACAGACACCATGCTCATACTTCAAAATAAAAATTTAATCCTACAGACACCATGCTCGTACTTCAAAATAAAAAATTAATCTTACAGACACCATGCTCGTACATCAAAATTAATCATACAGACACCATTACTCGTACTTCAAAATCAAAAATTAATCATACAGACACCATGATCATACTTCAAAATCAAAAATTAATCCGACACCATGCTCGTACTTCAAAATCAAAAATTAATCATACAGACACCATGCTCGTACTTCAAAATAAAAAATTAATCCTACGAACACCATGCTCGTACTTCAAAATCAAAAATTAATCCGACACCATGCTCGCACTTCAAAATCAAAAAATAATCTTACAGACACCATGCTCGTACTTTAAAATAAAAAATTAATCATACAGACACCATGCTCGTACTTCAAAATCAAAAATTAATCTTACAAACACCATGCTCGTACTTCAAAATCAAAAATTAATCTTACAGACACCATGCTCGTACTTTAAAATAAAAAATTAATCCTACAGACACCATGCTCGTACTTCAAAATCAAAAATTAATCATACAGACACCACGCTCATACTTCAAAATCTAAAATTAATCATACAGACACCATGCTCGTACATCAAAATTAATCATACAGACACCATGCTCGTACTTCAAAATCAAAAAATAATCCGACACCATGCTCGTACTTCAAAATCAAAAATTAATCATACAGACACCATGCTCGTACTTTAAAATCAAAAATTAATCATACAGACACCATTGCTCGTACTTTAAAATCAAAAATTTATCATACAGACATTATTGCTCGTACTTCAAAATCCAAAGTTAATCATACAGATACCATGCTCGTACTTAAAATCAAAAAATTTACCAACTGAACACTAAGAACATTAAGTTTTTGGCCTTGCTTCAAAATTAAAAATCAGCAAAACGTACACCAGGTCATTTATATTGCTATAAAATTAAGAAATTAACCACACGGACACCATGCCCGTGCTTCAAAATGAAAAATTAATCATACAGACACTATGCCCGTGCTTCAATTTAAATAATTAACCAAACGGACCATGCCCGTGCTTCACAATTAAAAATTAACCAAACGGATCCATGTCCGGGCTTCAAAATCAAATATTTACCAAATGGACCCATGTCCGGGCTCCAAAATCAAATATTTACCAAATGGACCCATGTCCGGGCTTCAAAATCAAATATTTACCAAATGGACCCATGTCCGTGCTCCAAAATTAAAAATTAACATAACGGACCCATGTCCGTGCCTATAATCGAAAAATTAGCCAAACAGACCCATGTCTTTGCTTCAAAATTAAAAATTAACCAAACGGACCCATGTCCGTGCTTCATCATTAAAAAATTAACCAAACGGACCCATGTCCGCTTCATCATTAAAAAATTAACCAAACGGACCCATGTCCGCTTCATCATTAAAAATTAACCAAACGGACCCATGTCCGTTTCATCATTAAAAAGTTAACCAAACGGACCCATGTCCGCTTCATCATTAAAAAATTAACCAAACGGACCCATGTCCGCTTCATCATTAAAAAATTTAACCAAACGGACCCATGTCCGTTTCATCATTAAAAAGTTAACCAAACGGACCCATGTCCGATTCATCATTAAAAAATTAACCAAACGGACCCATGTCCGTTTCATCATAAAAAAGTTAACCAAACGGACCCATGTCCGTGCTTCAAAATAAAAAATTAACAAAACGGACCCATGTCCGTACTATAAAATCTCTCAAAAGGACCATAATGTCCTCACAAGCATGCAAATAAAAGAAAAATATACTTACATAAAAGCAATGGATAATTTCCGAGACCGTGTAATACAAGGCAACGACTTGCACGTGCTCAAAAGTACCGCGAAAAGGAGAGGACAGGAGAGCGTCTGTCCTCGCCGACTGCGTTTCGAAGAATGATTTAAATTGATAGATCTCGTGACTTCTCGTGTGATGTCGCTTAGGATAAGGTCAGTTTTTTATGCGGCATTTTTCTAGGTGTGTACTTATGGCCCTTTTATCCGCTTCACTACAATCCGATTACGGATCATTTTGCTGCTTTCGTCCCATTCGCTGATAATTTATCTGATCCATTAGTTTATCGTGTGCGGTGTCGAGAACAGCATCAATCTTTTCAACATTTCCTTTATTTTTCGCTCTGTTGCTTTTCTTAGCTTCTTCTGCATTAGTGTGCATTATTTCCAGGCAGTTCTTTATCTTGAAAGTTAAATTATGTCACGTTGGTTGAGAAAAAATAGGACAAAATCAAGAAATGCGAATAACATTTATCTCGGCTTTTCAAACTTTACTGATTGAACTACTAATTGTTGTAAAGCATATTTTATTTCCAAACACGTCAAACTTCTTGAATCTTCAATGCTCCCCTATAAAATAAATAGTTTTGTACAATGGTGTTGACAAGCGACGTGTTATGTCTGCGGTTTGGACTTGAACGTTTCCATAGCAAACACATGATTCACTCGCTCATTCCTATGATTGTTCTCAAACTGAGCAAAATTAAAAACTTTCTTCATTAGAAGACATTTGGCTTAAAAGCAATTTTACTAAATTATATAATTTTTAAATTAAAATCTATCCTTTTGTTTTATATATATATATATATAAAATGACTATTAAATTGGGTCACAAAATGTCGTGTTATTGAATACGGTAAAACAATTTCAACTAAAAATCCACAATTATTGTCGTTTCAGTTTTTTACATGTTCATAATAGAGATTTCTCGACTTCGTACGGTTGCTTTCATACAACGAAAGGGGAGCGGTTATTGGTCATGCAGTCATATTTAGATGAAAACAAACTTATTTTACACGAGTTTCCAGTAGGTAAGTTAGAATTTTCAATTTTTAATCGAGTTATCTTTTTATCTTTTTTCAAGAATGTGTTTTTGGATACATTTCAAACTGTCATTGAAATGGGTGGCGTAAGGGGAGAGGGAGAATCATTTGTTACCATCTGCTCACAGGTTTCTAGTTTAATGTGATTATTCGGAGTGGAACAGGGGGTAAAGGGGATTCGTATTTACATACATTGTTACAAGACAGGTATAAAAATATATATATAACTTTTAAATCAAAGAGTTTTAATCTAAACTATGGAACGCCATAGCTGCCTTATGATGATGTGTTTCATTATGAGAGGATACTTTGTCATTATGTGATGGTATTTTGTCATTATGTGATGGTACTTTGTCATTATGTGGTGATACTTTGTCATTATGTGATGATACTTCGTCATTATGTGATGATACTTTGTCATTATGTGATGGTACTTCTTCATTATGTGATGATACTTTGTCATTATGTGATGATACTTCTTCATTATGTGATGATACTTTGTCATTATGTGATGATACTTTGTCTTTATGAGATCAGAGTTTATTATTATGAACAGCGCTAAAAAATTATTTTGTTCGACGCGTAGTTTTTCTGTGTATCCATACCCAAAAAAAAATATTTTCCAAATGGTCGGTTTCTCGAATTTCAAATCCATCACCAATTCATAATTTATTATATATCAAAACTTTGTAAACAACATTTTTCTTCTTTAGGGGTTAATTACTACTCTAGTGATAGATTGTATATATTTTTCTGTTATTTTTGAATGAAAGACGCTAAAACCCGAACAGTTTATAACATAGATTTAAATCCCGAGCTAAAAATAAAGAACTAAAAAAAACATGTTAATGAATCTTTAAGTAAAACCGCATGAAAGAAGAAAAATGTCGTTTACTAAGTTTTTATATATAATAAATTATATATTGGTTATTGATTTGAAATTCGGGAAAGCGACCTTTTGGAAACGATTTTTTTTTTTGGGGGGGGGGGGTTACACAGAAAACAGAAAAACTACCTGTTGAACAAAATAAGAAATGACTATTTTTTTCAGCGCTGTTCATTATAATAAACTTTGATCTCATAAAGACAAAGGATCATCACATAATGACAAAGTACCATCACATAATGAAGAAGTATCATCACATAATGAAGAAGTATCATCACATAATGACAAAGTATCATCACATAATGAAGAAGTATCATCACATAATGACAAAGTATCATCACATAATGAAGAAGTACCATCACATAATGACAAAGTATCACCACATAATGAAGAAGTATCATCACATAATGACAAAGTACCATCACATAATGACAAAGTATCATTACATAATGAAACTCATCATCATAAGGCAGCTATGGCGTTCCATACTAAACACTTTATACATGTAGTTATAGTTGTAATTTTTCCCAAATATGTGTATTTCATGAATTAAACTAAACTTCAATATTACACTCATTGTATTGAACCCAGTTTTACATATATACCCTTGTCTGGCAGGTTACGTGTCTGTTTCTTTAACATATTCGATTTTTTTTGCAGTTTATTAAATTAACATTTCACTGTGATTGAATTTATAATTTGATGAAAGTATTGACAGTTATAAAGTCCATGTAGCATAGATAGTTAAATAAAGGTATAAAAACGAGTTATCGACATACATGAACATTAGTTCATCACTAATTTCTCCCGAAAACGTGTTACGGTTATGATACGTAGCAACCGTGCCTGATACGTAGCAAGTCAAGAAATCTCTAGTAGGAGCGACCTGTCGCCAGAAAAAAATCATTATAGATAAGGATAATACATGTATATTTCAATAAAAAAATGATGAAAATTGCTCAACATCTCTACCCCTCAAAAAGTTTATAAAAATATTTGCAATAAAGTTCATAAACTTGCTGCAAATAGCCACTTTTTGTGTTCTTTTTAAGGATTGAACATTAATGAAATTTGTCTAGTCCAAAATTGCTTAAAAATCGTGTTTTGAAGTTTGACTTGATTTAGGGCCAAATATGGTACATGTACTTCGTGAATGGGAAAAATAAGGTTTTAATTTTTTAAAAAAATATTCAGAGGGCTTAGCAGACCTATTTAATCAGGAAAACATGTTATATACCTTTTTTCAAAATAATGATATTTCACATTTGGACATTTTTTGACAAATTAAAAAAAAATGCAGAAAAACTTTTCTTCAGCAAATGGGAGATAACTTACAATATACGAAAATAGGAAATATCACCAGTAGAACATTTCAATACTAGAACGGACAATACCTACTTGACAACTACTAGATTTACTGGAATCTCAAAGTGTTTAGTATTATAAACCAAGATCGTGGCCAGTAAAATCAAAAGTTAATACACTAGACACTACTGGATCGGCATTGAATATAAACTATTGCGGACTATTAAGTACAATTACAAACGGACAAAATTTACTAGACAAGTCTTGTTTACACTTTAAATTTTGTCCGTTTAAGAGATTTTTGGCTTTAGTAGTGTGCATGTTCTTATTGCTTCACATTTGAAAGGATAACACTTAACCGACGCTATTCATGAATAATTACATGCAATACAAGTATCAACAACGAACATATAGAAAGCTTCATTTATTATTTTTCAAATCATTTATAATCAAGAAAATCTAAAACATGACCTTAATGATGTATTCAAGAAAATTCAACACATGATCCCCGTGTAATAAAAACGAAAGAATGATAAAAAAAATGATATCCGCTCTACACTTTGTATTTTGAAACCACTGGGTCGATAATCGTTTTCAGTGGACCACCAAATTATTTTGATGAAATGCTGCTGATGAGAAGTTACACATTGAAACATGCATTTGCACGTATATAGAGCGCTTTCAGATTAATCGTTTTCACTCTTTATCTGAGGGAGTGGATTGAGGTGGTCGCAATGCAATTTCCTTATCTTTGTTGTCTTACCGGTATTCTCTCGTGTTTTTTAATAAATGTTTATCCCAATTTTCTATTTAATACCTATACTGAAATTCCCGGTTGTTAAATTCTAAATTGTTTAAAATACCAGGTTTCGTTCCTTGTATTGCACATGGTCGATATCCTCGGTGCTGGATTTGGCTTTCCTGTTCGAACCTTTTGGCTTTGAGTGCTTTTCATTCAATACTTTTGGTTTTTGACCTTCCAATGTTATGATTCAAATACTGCTGATGAGAGGTTACTCCTTGAAATATCGATATACAGCATGACCACAATAACCGTTAATTACCCGTTTTGGTATTTTACTTTAAGGGTCTTATTATCTATTACTCATTTTATGGGATCATTATCATATGTGTTAATTATTTTGGCAACTATTCATTCTTGAAAGCCCATCAACAACCTCTCTAGGTCAAATGAAAAAGAATATGTGTGCTTCTAGTTTACCTTCCTACCCTAGTTTTTCATGCCGACCCTAGACTTTTTATTGCCGTTTTTACTTAAGCACCGCAGCACTTGAAATTTACTCCCCATTAACTCAGGGTAAAAAATGAAAAAAATAAAATAATGCCTACCTACTGATCCTATTTTTGAGGGCATGAAACCAGATACACACATACTTTTTTGTCCTATTGATATATAATTAAGAACCACAAAATATCTAATTAGTATTAAGTCAAATTCACTGAAACCATTTTAAATTGCCAGCAATAACAAGTCACAACTGCTTTAATTGTCGCAAATATGTCCTTTGCATGTATATCAAGAGTTATTGACATGATTTTGGTATTTGTAAATGATAGTGTTATTATCCAAGCTTTACTCGTCTGACCAAGAGTACATAAAAGAGGATTAAGCAATAATTTATTCTCATTGTCAGTTGGCTCTCTAAATTAATATTGTGTCAATACTTATTAACCATGATAACTAAGCGATAGCTTTTACTTTATGATAACAAGCAAGAGCAATATCCCCCATTAAACATACTGATACGCAAATCAACATCGGTCCATTTGTCTATTTCCGGAGCGCCCTCAAATATAATTTACACAACAAGGTAAAAGCTTAGAAGCTCAGAAAGTAAATCAAAATCAATATAACTTTTTATGCATTGTCGGGTTCGTTCAAGGGATTATGGATCAGACGATTCTTTTACAACAAAACAAGAATTTAAAACCAGTATCATTCATGTTTGATCATATTCATTTTGAAATATATTAAAGCTCATATTTATCTGTCCTCAAGTTTTATGGTTTAAAAGTTCTTAATTTAATCTGTTGATTCCTCCATTTTCCATCTTTGATAATTAGATAAGAGAAAATATTTCATTACCGAGTGTCACATTCTTTTATTTGCTTTTCATTGATACCCGAAGACCCATCAGTTGTGTTAATGAAAACTAGACGAGAGCTCTTCATTCCTTTTGATTCAGATGTTTGACCATATAATAAAGAACATATATCTATCACATTACATCTAATTCAACTACTTTTTACGTTATATTTAAACAAAAAAGAACATTTCATTCAGACAAATACAATCTCTATTAGCGCTGGCCGACTAACAAGCTGTTAGAACATATTTTAGATACATTTGTACTTTTTTGATTGGTTTAGAGAGCCTTTGATTGTGGAATACAAGTATGACCCACATATGTTGAAAAGAAATTAGATATCGACAATAAAAGTGTTTTTGACACTTAATAACCTCTATGATAAGTATAATTGATCATGTAGATAAAATAAAACAAATTGACTGAAACACATGTAATAAAATATAAAGCCAATGATGGCTTCCTTAAAACGGTAGTAAATTTCCTGGAACCCTATCGTCGCTTTATTTTGAATTTGGCTTCTTCTATTAAAATTCATGTAAGATTGTATGTTTTCATAAAAGCCAGGGATACTTTGGTCAATGGTTATTTTGTACCAGTCTTATTATAATGGAGACTGCCTTGCGTTAAAAACAACGTTACAATAAAAATGTACTTGTAAACTGAAAAATCCGTTTGAACGTTGTGAAACGCAACGTCAATTTTAGTTAGATGTTATGGCTTTTTTATGTATACGCAATGTTCAATGTTTACGAAACCTTATTTTAAAAACGAAATATTATGGTAATTTTTTGTCATTATTTGGATTTTTGTGAACAAAAAGTAAAAGTAAATGGTGTTGAAGTTGTGTTTTTCCTATATGTCTGTTGATTTCCTGCAATAATTGCAGTTTTCAAATACATATATTTGAAAAACGAGATACGTGACCTTTTATTTATGGATGTGTATATTACTTAGAACTACATGTTTGCAAACTTGCATCAAAATCTGGATATATGTCATTTGGTATCGTCCCACCTTTATTGGTTTAATTGGACGGCGTCAAAATTTTCATTGCATCAATCAAAAGCTCTATGTGGATGTTTATGTGTGACAATGCAAAAACTAAAAATTGCAAATACCAAAAAAGCGGGTATAAACGGTTAATTTGGATATCGATATTTCAAGGAGTAACCTCTCATCAGTAGCATTTAAATCAAAACATTGGAAGGTCAAATCCTAACTGCTGATAATGAAAAGTACTCAAAACCAAAACGTTCGAACAGGAAGCCAGCACCAAGGATATCGACCATGTGCATTACAAGGAAAGAAACCTTGTGTTTTAAACAATTTAGAATTTAAAAATCGGAACTTTCAGGAACAAAAATATTAGAAATTTTATGGTAAATCGTGTCAGACAAGTCTGACGACCAGGCCTGAGATTACCCTCGGGGACCTCTGGTCCACCAGCAGCGGTTATCGCCCAGTGGTTTCAAAATTACAAATACCAAAACGCGGGTATAAACGGTTAATTTGGATATGCTATATATCGATATTTCAAGGAAAAAAAATCGGAACTTTCAGCAACAAAAATATTAGAAATTTTATGGTAAGTCGTGTTTCAAAATTACAATTACCAAAACGCGGGTATAAACGGTTAATTTCCAGCACCTTGCACCTACAATTCTTTGCAAGATATTATTATGAGAATCCAAGAAGTAGTAAAATGAGCGGACTGTTATCTCTTTGCAATATTCCTGTATATATATATAAAAAAAACTATCTGTATCTATTAAGAAAATCTCATTGTAAATTTATAGTTACCATATATTGTGAATGTATATGTTTTGGAGTCTCTATTTTGTATTTGATATTTGTGTGCTTAATTCTGTGTCGTTTAATATTTGTATTTGTATATTTTGTTTGACCTCATATATACAAATGTATATGTATCCGAGACTCGGGCGAGAGTATTTAATAAAATCTAAAATCTGTAATCTATATGCATATGGTTTGAGATTTACGGCAAATTATTTGGTCCCATTGATTCCATGTATAAGTTTTCTGATAATTTTAGTAATGGTTGTTTTGTAGTTAATATTCCCAGCAAATGTTTTTTTTTTGGATATCGTATGTCCATTTTTGTGTACAAAAATTAAAAGTAAATGGTGTTGAAGTTGTGTTTTTCCTCATATCACATTATCTTAAAATTTCAGAGAGCTAGCGAACTCAGATCTTATTTGTCATGTTGTCGACTTTCTGTTCCACATCTTGTGTCAGCTTTTGGTCTTAAATTGTACTTCATATCTGTGTTTAAACATTTGGCTGAAAGTGCCTGAACAACACTGCTTAATATTCGGATTTTTGTGCCATAGGTTGTGTGAAAATTGCGGGGAAACTTGCATCGGTTGATAGCTATATTTGTGTTATGCAGAAGTGTGATTTGCAGTCGTATATATTTTATTTCAGTTTAAAGGTTTCAATCATATCTCCTCTAGTGCGTCGGTATTTCAAAGTGGGTAATCTAACAGTCTTTCGTAGTCTGTCAAAACATTTATAAGTTGTGTATCTCGACTCTCTATATTTTCGATAGCATTGTATTTGGATGGACTCCAAATCATGGCCACCAGACGGTAAAACAAGCGAAAGTCTGTTAATTTACGTGTATCATGGAGATAAATGCGCAAGAAGTCTGTTAATCGAGTTGGTCAAAGACTGTTAATCAAATTTATCGCAAAAATACACACAGGTAAATTGCATTTGTCATTATTATATCACACATTTTAATACAATCTTATTTGCAAAAAAAATATGTCTGTCCGAATTGTAATTCGTTTTGTATAATAGACATAATTGCCTTTTATTTAGATTTGAAAGAAGGGAGAAATTCAGGACGTCGTCTGACTCAATCGAATTTAATATGTAAAAACAATACTCCGACATTACGATTTTATCATTTTCTGTTGTTTTTTCGGTAATTTTACAGTAAATGACAGTTTTATAGTTTGTTATGTGTGAAATGATCTCCTAAGGTTCTTACTTTAAAATATTGTTTGTTTTCGTGTCTTATGAATGAAGATATCGATTGTTATTGGACATTTTGTCGGTTAAAGAGTAAAGTCAAATAAATTTGGGTCTGTTAACAGGTCGATAAGGAGCAAATCAATGTAGAATATTGCAGCTAGCCGGCGAACAGATGAATGGTTTGATTGGGGTTTACGAAAATCTTAGTGCTTATAACCTCATTCCATTCAGCATTACCAGGTATAACTTAACATGGTCTCCATTTCCACTTCACAATAGTTTCTGTGAATTATCAGAGACACACTTCTCTAATTTGTTTTCTGTTCCCGCTCTCTTATTCAACAATATGCAATTTTCAAAATACATGATGTCCTCGATTACATTGAACAGATCCAGATCGGTTGTATACATCAAAATCTTTGAGTTTTTGAAAGAGAGTGGCTATATATGTCAAAATATGTTAAAATTGACCGATGGACTTAAAGTTATAGATATCTGATAACTGTTAATGAACAAAAATAGCAGAGGGTAAGTCATAGATAAAGGTAACAACAAAATTACCGAACTCGGATGATCAATCTCATATATCCAAGAACAAAAGACAAAACAAAGCAAAGTCATACCAGAGAAATTGAAGAACGCAATGGTCCTGTCTATGGTAAACTTTTTGAAGTCTTCTTATTTTACTTTACCGGTTTACATGGCTATTGAAAAAAATGTTCTTTATGTCTTAATTAAATAATAATCCTCAAAGTAAAATTATTTTTTATTACCAATGTATGGTGAATACATGTAAAAAATGTACTTTTTTACAAGCAGTGATATCGTTGTCGTATCAGGTCAAACATAAAAATATGCGTGTTTCCTGTTACACGTGTGAAAAAATAAGGAAGGTAGATGGGCATTATTTTTTACTATTTTGTTTTACCTTAGTGAATAAAAGTTAAACGGTGCTTAATAGCAAGTGTTAATACTAAAGTATGTCTCGCCTGCCGGCACCATCAGAAACAATTATTCTTTCTTACTTCCACTATATTTTGAAATTACATGGATTTTCAGTTTCTGAGATCAAAAGATGTTTTTAGAACTTAAACATTGCTTATATATGAAATAAAAATAATCAAAGTCACTCAACCAGAAAATCAAGGTCAAGGTCAAAAGATGGGGATGCAACTGTGCTAAGCTATTACTAAGGCATATGCATACCATGTTTCATCAACCTAGGACTAATAATACTTGAGATATGGAGGTGTTTGCAAGGCCTTAACATTGCCATTACATGTATATGTATTGAAAATTGTTTAAGTCACTCAACCAGAAAATCAAGGTCAAGGTCACAAGATTGGGATGCAACTGTGCTAAACTACTACTGGGGCATATGCATACCAAGTTTCATCAACCTAGGACCTATGGTTCTTGAGATATGGAGGTGCTCACAAAACTTTTCCATTGATATTATATGTATTGAAAATTATTTAAGTCACTCAACCAGAAAATCAAGATCAAGGTCACAAGATGGGGATGCAACTGCGCTAAACTACTACTGGGGCATATGCATACCAAGTCTCATCAACCTAGGACTTATGGTTCTTGAGATATGGAGGTGCTCACAAAACTTTTCCCTTGATATTGTATGTATTGAAAATTGTTTAAGTCACTCAATCAGAAAATCAAGGTCAAGGTCACAAAATGGGGATACACCTGTGCTAAATTTCTACTGGGGCATATGCATACCAAGTTTCATCAACCTATGACCTATGGTTCTTGAGATATGGAGGTGCTCATAAGACTTTTCCAAAAAGTTAACGCCGCCGGTAAAGTAACACCTATGTCCCGTTCTGCTTTGCAGGTGAGACAAAAATTGGCAATTAAAATGTTAGGTTAGGCATGAAGAACAGGGTAGGTAGGGAAGCAGGAAACAAAAATTGACACAATATATTGGCATCAAAGTACAAACGTAGGGCAAAGGTATCAGGAAAACAAGTAACAGTTTTGTTCTGACATAATAAAAAAAATCTAATAAAATAATAATTATATATAAAACACTGTATACATAGATACATACGCATTATATTAAAACAAATTGGGATAGTAAAACTCTTAAGAGGCAATTCTTACTTTGATTTACTCTTTTACCGACTTTATCTCCAGATTTTACTAAAAATACTGTTGTGTAAAAGACAGAATGATACGAATATTCAAAAATGCATCCAGCATTATTCTCGGTTGTAAGATTAACAATTACATAACTGATATTTTCACTTTTCTGAGTGAATATCAAACAACTAATTTAAAAAAAGAGTTAAAAAAAAGAAATTCTGTTTTTGGTCGTTAGACTTGCCTGACACAATTTACCATAAAATTTCTAATGTTTTTGTTGATGAAATTTCCGATTTATAAATTCTAAATTGTTTAAAACACCAGGTTTCTTTCCTTTAACGTAGATGGGGTGTCTTTCACTGAGCATCTTTTTGCACATCTATTATAACTTTAAAATTTATAATACTTATTACTCTTTTTGATTTCTATTGGGCTAGGTTAAAAATTAAAATGGATAATTACAACAAAAAATTGGATAAAAAACACCTTCTTTTCTTCTTTTAATGGTTTCCCATACTTTTTCAGGGGAGATAATTTGTATAGAAATAATAGGGAAAAGACACATTTTTCACTTTTTTCAAAAATTTTCATGGTGAACTTTATTTTTTATTTAGTAAACTAAAAAATCCATACAAAACAAAGATTTTCTTAGATTTTAAGATAAATCTATGGAGTAGATTTATTTAGATAAAGAAAATTTGAATTTTCCCTATTGATCCAATATAAAAATTACTAAAGTCATGCATTTTTCAAAGTCGTTTCTACAAAAATTCTTATGGTGAACATTTGGTTTTATTATTGAGATTTATAGTACCAGTCTAGTGCTAGCTGTGACCAAAATTAAAGAAAATTCTATGGATAATTTTTTAGACATCCCATCTACCTTAAATGCACATGGTCGATATCCTTGGTGCTGGATTTGGCTTCCTTGTTCGAACGTTTTGGTTTTGAGTAATCTTCGTTTTCAACAGTTTGGATTTGACAATCCAATGTTTTTATCTAATTGCTTCTGATGATAGGTAACTCCTTGAAATATCGATATATAGCATATCCAAATTAACCGTTTAGACCTGCGTTTTGGTATTTGTAATTTTGAACATGTTTTTTCTTCTACCTGTCCTATTGCGTTTGCATTTTATTTATAACTCTGATGACAATTCTTTTACTTTTGGCGTCCATTGCATCAACAAATGATAATCGTTGAAGCAGACATTTTTTTTTTTATTTTTCCCAAAACAAATCATTTTTCAAAAAAGTAATGATATTGTTCATAAATGACTTTTTTAAAACTAACTTTTACTCTTAACAGTCATAGAACCAACTCGATTAACAGACTCCTTGCGCATTTATCTGCAAGCTACAGATAGATTAACAGACTTTCGCTCGTTTGACCGTCTTGTGGCCGTGCAAATGGCATCAGAATACTGTTAGTTGGCCGAAACAGGAAGTGGTTGTTTAAATGAACAAAAATTCATTTAAATTTAAATTTCCATTACCCCTGCTTTCAGAAAAAAAATGAAAGGTACCCTGAGTTTTCTTAGTCATTTCACACTAACGAGTTATTCAGAATTGTGAAATTGGATTTACACGTTTTGATCTTTAAATGTCTGATGCGTAAAAGTAAGGTCAATCCAAGTTCATTTTTCTTTGTCGGATAACTTTAAGTCGTTTCTTTAAATTTTGTCAATTTTGTAGTTTTATTATTTCATAAATTTTCTTAAGTATTCAATGTAACGGTTTTTTTTGTCCATGGGTATATATAGTAACTGATAGCTTTTTTCTTCTCAGTATGCTCCAATGTTTCTGATACTGTATTGTTTTTGTCACAGTAGAATCTGCGTAGCAAAGTAGTTGATGTTTATACTAGTAGTTGTAACTCCTATGAACAAGAATATCGAGTTCAATATTTTATACTTAATAAATGCTATATGTAGGCACATTTACTCCAATAATTGTTCTTAGACCCGTTAAGGATATTTCAGAGTAATATTCTAATGGGATTCAACCCTATTGATAAGAAGAAAAAATATTTTACTCAATATGCGCCTACTTGGTAGGGATACAACAATGTATAAAGAACAATCTTTATCATTTAGTTATTAAATCATATTTGTACAGCTATTTAAGATATTCGATACAAAATGAATAACTCTAGCCATATCACTTTCTATCTATGTCATACCGATAGAAAATCTAAAACACAACCTACTAGTAGCAATCCAAACCACACCAGCCTATAATCCATAACAAATCCATACATACCCCCACAAAATGTTCAATTCGAAAGAAAAATAAAAAAACCTCAAAAGTGACTTTCCAAGTTTCATATGCCTGTGACACGAGCATTAGATAATAAAGTTTTCATAAAAATTGGTATTTTTATGGAAATGCCACAACTTAGCACTGTATGCATCTGAGCCAATAGATTAGAAATAAGTATATTGCCCTGATGTAACAATTTACACAAACATACATAATAAATATTTACTTGACTTTTAAAACGACCGCAATTTTTTTGCGATCATATATTGTTATGGTGATGTCGTCGTCGTTATCGTTTGGGAACATTTGTCTTCAATAAAATAACTTAAGTAAATGTTGACGGATTGTTCAAAAAATTTGATATGATGTTGAAACCAATAAAGTTGGTATTGGTGGTTTGTGGACTCTACCAAAAAATACAAATGACAACAAAGTTCCAGACAATAAATTTTGCTACGCCTGACGCGTATTAATTTAGAAAAAAGGCCAAAAGTGGCTAAAATAGGTGAATTGACAAAACTTCCGTAAAATGTTTATTTTTTACCCGATTTTGTCAATTTCATTTCTCGCCTAAAAATTCAATGTTTTTGATATACAGTAAACCTGTACTTGTGACCCACTCTATAACGACTTCCTGTCAATAAACACAATTTTCAGGCCCCCAACTTTTTTCTATATAGTTGACTTCTATATAGAGACCACCTGTCCATAAATCACAGCAATTAATTAAATGATTGCTAATTGGCTTGGGTTAGTTGTCAGATCAAAGCTGATAAGGAAGTGTCACCTTCCTTTAATATTTAGAAATTTGTTCTCAGGTAAATTAGGTTATTCCCTTGATTACAACTTATTATAAAAAAAAAACATTCTGGGATACTGAGATTAGGTCGTTTGTTTCCGTCGTTTCTATATTTACAAAATCTCACTTTCACTTTTCACTCGGTGGCTATATTCGGATGCTCAATCTTCGGATTTCCAATCAAGACAATATGGCCGCGACCAGTAGATTGTGTGTTCCGCTTCGGATTATATTTTAGTCAGTGTAGCATATCTTGCGTAGCTTTAGCGTAATGGGTATTTGATTTTGGATTGCCAAAATCTACTTAATCATGTTAATTGAATAAAGTTTTAAAGGACAAAAATACTATTCGGACACCAATAATAAGTTAAATCTTGCAAAAAAGTTGTACACAGCATCTTCGTTTATCATTCTTTTATGTGGCGGTGTTTTAAAGCAACAATGCGATTCAACTAGATTATGTAGCGTACATGGCGTAGTCACTTTTTCAGGTTGTGCATATGCTTATAAATTTTTGAGACTGCAAAATGTTAATTCATTGAATAAAGTTTATTATCACAGACAGAAATAATGCTTAAGCAAAATACGTCAATCAGACTCACACAATTCAAGCATTTTATTGATTTTTAGAAAATGACAAAATAGCCACGTCTGTCCTGATCTAGGTCATTTTAATAATAAATAATTTTATCTATTTCTCACAAAGCTATTGCGGGATCTAGAAAAATAAACTTATTTCTCACAAGTTATTGGTTGTTCGAAAATGTTATTTTGTCGATTCACCACTTAACGAGACCAATTTCGCCACAACTACAAACATGTCAGAAAAAAATTTTAACTGTGCTGAACATGGATTGCAACGTTCCTGTATAAGTGTGTTTTAGTGTCTATCATAAAGGGAGGGACAATCTTTGAAAAGGTGACAATCAAAAATATTTGAGCAGTGGCGGATCCGGGGGTGGGGGGGGGTGGTCCGAGGTTGGAATTTTCCTCCTTTCCGCCAAAAATTTCGCAAGTAACGTGTAGGTTTTCTGCAAAATTTGTCTGGAACCACCCCCTTTTCGTCCTTCGTCCACAGTGGACTTTATGTGGACCAACCCCTTTCAAAAATTTCTAGATCTGGCTCTGTTTGAGTTATAATATAATGTATTGCTATTAGACGTAAAAATTGCAAATGCACATTGCAAATTTTCATAAAGAGATCTACATTGAGTTTAAACTTATTTCTAATAATATCATATACTTCAAAATCATAGGCTGATCTGACAAATGATAACCATTAAAGTAGACGATAAATAGATGTGGAATAATTGTACGCGACACAACCAACATAAAGAAACGGGAATTTAAAAAAAAATCACAATGGAAAACAGCCAGCAGTTTTTAACATGACCATAAGTCGCTGCTCGCCGTCTTGCATTGGCCCAAGACTAAAAATACCAAAAAAGTGTGAGTCCAGTTTCCTTTTTGGTCACACTCAGAAAAAAATCAAAATAACAATGCACGATTTTTTTTTACATTTTGCATGCTTGGAATGCAACTAAATGTTGAAAATAATAATATTATAAAACGAAAATTTTAAAAATTTCTAGTTGAAAAATATATGTTTGATTTTTGTCTTCGGTATTCCCATAATCCCGTCGGTAGCTTTTGTTCTCAGAATAATTTGAAGATTGAAAATTACAAATACCAAAAAACGCGGATATAAACGGTTAATTTGGATGTGCAATATATCGATATTTCAAGGAGTGACCTCTCATCAGTAGCATTTAAATCAAAACATTGAATGGTCAAATTCCAAAACTGTTGAAAACGAAAAGTACTCAAATCCAAAATGTTCGAACAAGGAAGCCAAATCCAGCACCGAGGATATCGACCATGTGCATTACAAGGAAAGAAACCTGGTGTTTTAAACAATTTTGAAACCTTTTTAAACTTTAACATTAAGCTGATTTATAAGTATATATAAACAACCGACTGTGACATCTTCGATCCAAATGGAGACTTTTGTAGAGCTCGATGAGCTGAAGGTTTAAGCAAGCAACAGCTTTTCTCTACCTGCAATAGTTTCCTATCACCTCCACTAACATAAGGGACCGACCATTTAACTTGAAGGGGGGCCTTGGTTTTTTCCTAAAAAAATATTTTGAAAATGATTTTTGATGAAAAAAATATTTTGAAAATGATTTTTAATGAAACAAATATTTTGGCAGCAGAGGGTAAGAAAAAAAAAATTCTGAAGAAGAATTTCTGCCATATAAAATAATGCTAATAATAAAAAAAATATTCTGTCGCGACGCTTTCAAAAAATAAAAATTCTGTCATGACGCATTCACAAAATAATTTTTTTCCGCGCTTCGCCCGGAAAAAAATTTCTGGCCAAAACAAAAAACCAAGGCCCCCCTTCAAGTTAAATGGTCCGTTCCTAACCAAACTTTGATGCAGTTATTTTAAACTAAAAAGGAGATAATAAACCTACATGTACAATGCTTTTACTGGATATAATACAAATAATGTTTAGGATAAACACTTACATGACTTAGATTCATCAACATGTTTATCTTAAAATGGTTAAATTAAAGATCGATTTTATAGTATGTGTACAGCAAATGATACATATAGAATTCAACAATAAACCTTAGCAGGACCTAGAAATAATAATGTCTTTTTTTATGTTACTAAAGCAGACCTTTGCTTTTTGTGTCCATAGCAGGTTGCTAGGCAATATGCATTAGAGTCCACACTTGTTTTAAAAAAAACTACTATAGTAAATAAATGCAATTCATTTTTGTAAGAAATTCTTAGGCAACATTCAATTTGATATGAATAAAATTTAAATTGATAAAAATGTTATTTTAGAAATACAATGATAGAAAGACTGTGCACTTTAATCATGGATTTATAACAAATTTGCAAAACACATGCCAGTAAATAGTCTACTGTTTCAATGTTTCAAAAAAAATCAATGTACTATCTATAGATCTGTTGAAACTGTGCCTCATTTATTTATATAATGCGATTATATTTCTCAGTTAATACACGTACATATATCTTACATTATACCATATCTAGACAACCTCTATATAAAGACCCCTTGTCTATAGAGACCTTTTATCAGGGTAATGAAGGGTCACTATAGATATGTTTGACTGTATTATACACCGTAACATTGCTGCAGGAAGTCAAAGACGGAGCAGGACCCCAAAATATTGACTTTTTGTTTGTGGTCCGATTTTCGTTTTTTTTTCCATTGGAATCCTTGTGAAAATCATCGACTGCATCTTTCAATCATATTTGCAATATGTCTGACCGTTTTTGAGAAATTAGGTGTAAAAAGCGTCAAAAACGTAAATTATAAGTGTTTGTGTGTACAAAAGGTTTCGTGCAAGAACATTAGTTGTAAAGTTGGCTAACCAATAATGAAATTTTGATATGATGTTACTAACCACTAAGGAATCTTCCAAGTGTATTTGAGGCTTGTGGTTTAAGGACCAAAAGATGCTAAATGGAGGTTTTAACAAACTATTGTACAACATTTATTTTTCATACGACTTTGATAATTCTTTTTATATTGTATTTCCCAATAAATTCTGATTGCAAAATGTGTCAATGGATTTTATGTATCTTGCACCGATACAAGGTTAGGGGATCAAAGCTGGACCGCGCCCAAATAAATAAACTTTTTTACTAGTTATCCGGTTTCCAATATTTTAATTTTCACTGCATGTTAAATTTCAAGTCCACCACAGAATGCATGTGTCAAAAACCTCTGTGATTCCACAATTGACTGCACGTGTCCATAGGAATGGACTATCCACACTGGGCTTCCAATGAACAGGGTGGAACATGTTGCAGTCGTATCATGCTGCGCTCATCGTAGCTTTTTATTGTGAAAAGATATAATGCATAAAAAGAAGACATGAAAGTTAATCTTCGTGGGTTATGCGTGCATTGATTCTAAATTTATTAATAATTAGTTTCATAGTATACATATTTGTAATGTTAAATGCGTCATAACCCGTATCTCTCTTGACCTATGGCCACCTTTATCATACCCCATATCTCTCTCGACCAACATCATTTCCCGTATCTCTCAAGGCCTATATCATTCACGTATCTCTCATGACCTTAAATCATACCCAATATCTTTCTCAATCTATATCCTACCCGTATCTCTCTCGACCTTAAATCATAACCCATATCTCTCTCGACCCGTATCTTTCACGACTTATATCATACCCCTTATCTCTCGAACTTAAATCATAACCCATATCTCTCTTGACCTTAAATCATGCC
>CAXARO010000452.1:0-29939 GCA_963971305.1 Arcuatula senhousia | reverse complement strand
AATTACGAAGAACCCCAAACATTTAATGTATTAGAGTGAAACATAAATTGTGTCAAAAAAATCTAAATAAGTCTTAAAACAGTAAATGTGAATATCACTTTTTTTTTAACTTTTCTTTTTTTTATTGTTTCAATCTTTAAATGGATTTCAGTTATAAACTTTGCAAAAAAATGTTAAACCATGTTAACAACGTCACGATTTAAAATAAATATGTATAAATATATGCGCAAGACGAATCAAACATTAATTCGACTGTTTAATTGAGAATTAAAGAAATTATCCAAATGTAATCAATCATAATGTGTATAGATCTGTACCACATTATAAAAGGACGCATATAATCAAATCAAAAACAAACGAACAAACAAAAAACAACAAATAAATGATAGTTCCCTCACCCGTTTTATTTAGATATTGGTCCTTGTGTCCTAATACTGGTATAGCTGCTGTTCACTACAAGAAGTTCCGACTAAACCGAAATCATCCCTTATAACATTTTCACTTACTGAGATATGGACCTTAACCAAACTTTTAATCTGAGCCAGGGATGTTGGTAACTATCAAAGATGTACCCATTGACCTAATATCATCCCTCTCTCCCTTCTAGTTTTTGAGAAATCGGCCTTAACCAACACTGTGTTTTTCATACAAAAATGTAGGTCAAGGTATCTTAATTTTGGTACAGACATGACAGATGCTGGTAAATATCTAAGATGTACTTACTGACCCAATATCACCCCTCTACCACTTGCAGTTGCTGAAATATGGACCCAACCAAAAACTTTATCATGATTCAACAGTGCATAAAATGAAGGTCAGGGTGACTAATAAAAATAAAACAAATTGCAATACATTCAAAATTACCATTTAAAAACAATAGACACTTTTTCAAAGGCAAATAGTACCAAAGTACAATTTAGTATAGATATTTTAGAATACATAAAACGTCAGGCAAATACCAGATCAAATAAGTTCAAAACTAAATTGCTACTAGTATTTAACCCCATTTAGATATTCTAAATACTTGTATACATATGATGGTTACAATAAAAATGCGTAAGTGCATTCAAAAACCTGACGCTAAAACTAATCTGTCTGGGTAGCCTGACAATTACAAAACGCATATGCCAATCATCACTAGCTTAAAGCATTACACCCGGGCTTAACCTTATTTTATCTGGATATGGTATATGTATACCACGGTCCCTTTTTTGTGTGGCATGTGTGGGTAAAAACACACAAACAAACGCAAAATCTGATCGATGATATCATTTGGAAAACAGTTTATAAGTGCGTAAAATACACCAATACATGGAGAACCACATATAATTTTAAATGATTTTTGTCCGAATAATATGTTTACGTAGATATAAAAGATTTGTATAATATGTCTTAAAAACCTGAATGTTTTAGCTAATGTGTATTTGTCCAAGTGTGCTGTCCTGTTCGACCAAATTTCAAATGCCATACCCAGCTTTTGTCTTGGAAGTTGATTCATTTCTAGCCATTTGGAAAACAACTATTCAGTCGCCTATGACCTTTGCTAATACGAAACCCTGCGCCAGTGAGGACAGAGGGCTATCACCAGGATAATAGTCATCAACACAATAACGAGTTAATTTTTACTCTGACGTAAATATGAGCACATAACAAACAAAGGAACGTCGACATATTATGGCGAACTAAACAAGAGAGAGAGAAAACCCGTGGTACAATCCCGGGTATAGTTAACAGTCATTATATGGCGTCACCACTTTTCCTTTTTGTATTTACAAGAAAAAAATCAACAAAGCAGTAAAGGTTCTAACTGACACATGTACATACTTTCAGAGAAAGAAAAAAAATGAGAATAAATCTAACATTACAATGTTAACTTGTTAACCAAAAAACTAAACTGATTCACTTATTTCACTATCATTAGGTAGACTGCCTTCAAGTGAATTGGGGATTGTTCTGCCCCTTTTGCTTTGAACACACACTAATTCTACATTATTAGTATAAAACATAGTCTTTCTCGAGATGTTTAGGAAGACGAATCGTACGTTTCGGACGTTGTGGAACGCACTGTGGATCGTCGGTAACAACATGGCTGTCAACTGTGTCACAGGTAGACATTGGTTCGGGCGATTGATTAAGGTCAATATCATCAGTAGGTGGAACGGATATGATGTCGGGTATAGTTGGAGGGTCTATTGGTTTTGCGTGCGTAGCCGTTTCATCGGAAATATTTGAAACTTCAAAAGAGTCATCCTCATCGTGCTTACGTGTAATGTCAAATTGTTGAGGTTGTGAATTCTCTACGGATGGTACCTTATATACGTCGCAAATTAACACACGGTAGGAATTGTCTCTTAGTTGGGATCCAGCGAACTTCCGCACATTGCACCATGGGTGGTTAACAGAGACTACGAGGTACCTGTCGCGAGCACAAGTTTTGTTTCTGTCATGTAGTAAGTAAACCAGGTCACCAACGGAAATATTAGGAGTGTCCGAGCGCTTACCGAGAGGAGCTTTTGACTTTTCGCTGTAACTGTGATTGTTGACGCGTTTTTCGTGTTGAACTTGTATAATCTCTCTATCGACTATAGGTATTTGATTGTTAGTAAACTGATCACGACTATACCACATCTCACGGGCGGAAAGACCACGGTTCCTTATCCTGGAATTAAGCTGAGCGACAGCTATCGTTAACGAAAGAGGTGTTACGCATCTTGCAGCTGGATCGAGTTTAAGAATTTCAAATTCCAACTCTTGAACAGCTTTCTCGGCAACGGGATTCTTGTTAACGTTTTTGGGATTTCCAACTTCGATAGAAATTCTGTGGCGTCGTAAAAGTTTGTCGTTTACAAGAGACTTTAAACCGGGCGCGGCATCAGTACGGATAACGGCAAACGGTCCATCAAGAGGGCGCAGTTCGATACACAACCTAAGTAAAGCGTCCCTTAGCGTTTCACGGCGTTCATTGTCTACGATACAAGCACAGGTAAATGACGTTACACATTCGCGAACCAATAAAATAAGCTGTCGTTCACGTTTGATTACGTCTGCTGCAAACGAAAGACCAACGGACTCAGGTGGGTCTTCTGATGTCTGTTCTCGGCGGAAATTCGGAATTCGCTTCAGCGACGCGCAATGGTGGCATCCATTAGTGACGGTTTGAATAGCACTATCCATATCAAGTGCGAACAGATATCGGTGTGCGACTGTCTTGAGCTGATGATATGTAGGATGGCTTAGTTTTACGTGCAGTGACGTTAAAAGTCCATCTAACACTTGTCTGGGAACAATAATAGATTCATTGGTCGGTCCTAGTGGTTGAGTTCTTTTCACCACAAGTAAGCCATCTTTGGCTATGCTAGCGACATTCAGGTACCGTTTAACGTCTTTGACATTAGTCAGTTTTTTCGACGGACGAGTGCCTTGTACTAAGTGAGCGTGTGTACGACGGAGGTCGGGGCATTCGGACTGAATTGAAAGCCAAGCATTTCTGCTAGTAAAGGGTAATTTCTGAGTCCCTTTTAAGATATCATTGATTGAAACTGACCGCACAACAGTTGTTTCCATTTCGTGAACAAAATTACAAATTTGGCATGTATTGTCCTCACACTCGGGAGCGTTCCTGCTCGCAAAATCGGAAGGCAATATCGAAGCACCAGCAACGTGACGGACAGACACTTGATATCGACTTGCAGTGGAAAGAAATGTAGAAACGCGTGGACTTGCGGCAAACTCTCCACGACATAACTTTTCAAACGCCTGTACGCAAGGTTTACTGTCGGTAAGTACGCATCCGTTTTTACTCGACTGCACAATATACGGGCTAAAATGTTTAATTGCGGCTGCGATAGAGAGTGCTTCTATTTCGCAAGGCAGCCACGTGAACTGTCGTTTCCTTAATTTTGCGCTAAAGAATCCAGCAACAAGGACTTTATCGTGTCGGGAAATGTAGAGCGTCGCACCTAGACCGTGTTTCTTTGCTGCGCCATCTGTAACTATCCAGAGCTGGTCGGTTGGTTTCGGAAGAGTTATCGAACGACTTGAAGTTAAGGCATTTTGAGCCTTACGAAAGGATTGTATTAGATCATCCGACCACTTAATGTTGTCCTTTGATTGGCAACCTGCGATAGCGTCTTCTAACGGACCGAGCAAGGAAGCACAGTTCGGAACCACACGAGCTAATACTTTATACGCACCAATGAAAGATCGGAGACCGGTGACGGTAGTTGGTAACGGGCATGTCGATAAAGTAGAGATACGGTGTGGGCTGGCACGAAGCGTTCCTTGTTCCCAGATCCAACCGAGTATCGTGACTTTTCTGGGAGCGATTACAGTTTTCGAAGCGGACAGGTTTAACGAGAAGTTTTTTAACGAATCGAGGACTCTTCTCCAGTTACATAACAGCTCTTCTGGGGTGTCGCCACCACAATATAAGTCGTCCGCGATTTTGGCAACAGTACCGTCCTCAACCATATCACCGAGCACGCGACACATCAATTCCTCTAATGCGGTTTCGGATCCTGGCATACCCATCGCAGAACGTGCGTAAACGCGAACACCACAAAAAGGAGTTACAACTCCACAGTACTTCATTGAATCCTCGGATAACGGTATCTGATAGAATGATTGTGTAAGGTCGGTAGCAATGATGTATTTCCACTGCGCGATTTGTCGGAGCGTACTGTCAATATCAGGCATAAGTGAGGGCTGAGGTTTGCTATAACGTCCTACGTCGGCGAAAGCGGTAACAAGTCGAAACCCTCCGCTTGATTTTTTAACTAAAAAGGATGGGTTCACGTATTCGACCGATTGACCGATATCCTCAGGCTTACGGAAAACGCCAATGTCCTCCAGCTCATCGAACTTGTGTTGTAACTCTACGAGTTGATTTTTCGAGTATTGCGGAACACGACCTTTTCTCTGGGGCGGTAAGACAGGGCCCATATTTACCTTGGCCTCGAACGGACCTACAGCACCGTTATAGCCCGAAAATCGTGGATTAAATACGCTATCGAATTCCAAAAGTGTTTCTTTAAACTTAGCTTTCATTATTGGCGTCAACAAGTTGTCAGGATCGAGATTTACTGTGTCGGAATAAATCTTGTTGTTTGAAGCGACAGAACTTTTGAAGGTTACGTCGGCTTTATCCACCTCTACGAAATCGGGTTTTACGGTTCGGGTGATGTGACCGATATGATCGTTACGTTTAACTAGAACAGGTTCCGAAGTGGAGTTTGGAATTCGTATTCTCCCGGCTACACTGGTAACGAAATTTGGCTCGGGCCACGTCGCTGACGGTTTGTCTTGTAATAAATCTGAGGTCTGTAAATGGGGCTCAATAGCATAAGTTTCGTCACACTCATCTAAATCGGTTGGAAGTTGAAGTTCTAAGTAGTCTCCAGGCCATACAGTGGTGGTGTGTCCAGGTGCGCGTAAAACATGTGTGCGTCGTACCGAGTGGTGGCCATTACTAGAGTGAGATCCGTAACGATATATAGTGTCGCTGATCGAGACTTGACGCTTCGCGGGTCGTGTAGACACATCGTTCTTCTCCATGAACGGTATACCGGCAAGAACTTCGACGTCTAAAGACTCGACAACAAGGCCTTCAAAGTGTAATTCAAAGTCATCGCGCGTGAATGATACGTGGACTTCTCCCATAATTTTCAAAGGGGATGAGCCGTCAGCTTGGTGAGCGGATTGCGAGCTTTTACTAATAGGTATGCCTAGACGTTGAACTGTAGATAACCGGATCATGTTCCCGGTAGCGCCACTGTCAATTGTCAGGCGAACGTTATAATGAGCGTAAAATGTGTCGAGATACGGAGACTGGCGTACCATACACGATGAGCAGCTACGCTATCAACGTTGGACTGTTTTGGTGCTTCGCTTTCGTAATCCGAGATGTCGTCGTCAGAATTTTGGAGAAGTCCTGTGATTTGACGCGCTTTTATCATGTACTTACGGTCGCTGGCTGGTAAGTACGAACATTTACTTAGAAAATGTTTGTCGGGTCTTCCTGCCTCTTTGCACAACGGGCAACACTTGCTAGATCGACTTGAGAGTTTGAGGCTGTCTTCGTTTACGAATTTAGATTTTTGGCGGGAAAAGCTTGATGATGCTGCGGTACGCATAACTTTCGCGTCTTCGGACGACCGTATCTCCTCAAGTAACGATTCAAGGGCTTGGGATATCTCGGGTTTGATAGAAGCTAAAGTCCGTGAACGGAGCTCGGTTCCGTACCTTTGCTTAACGAGTTTCGGAAGATCAGTGTGAATGAGTCGGAGCCAGATTAGAACGACAAAGTTCTCTAACGTGGGGGTCATTTCCTCGTCCTCGTCGATGTTATCCCCGTGATGGGATATGCCACAGTCTTTGTGTAGAAGGTTGTCCTCCACAAAAGCCATTAGACGTTGATACAGGTCTTTGGGGCGTTCGTCAGGCTGTAATGCAATAGACGAAAAGTCGATAAAATGAGCACCAGTTGACTGAAACCCGTAATGTAATCTGATGGTCTGCCAAATAATGTCCATAGAAGTTGAGTTTTTGACAATAGTGTTTCTTGAGATCACGGGGCAATAGTTCGCGATTTGCCCTAACATCAGTTCAAGCATACTGACTTTTTGCTCTCGGGTCCTCCGAGCTTGTTCATCTGCGACCTCTTCACCGTCATTGGCAAACCCTCGGAACGGAGACGTCTTTGACTTCTTTTCCCATTTATTGCCATCGATCAAAAAGGGGGCGAAGTTTTTGTCCAGTGACAACGTGTACAACAAATTTTGTTTCCAATTTTCAAAAGAGTTCACAGTCTCGTTTTTTGTTAGACACCACTGTTTTGGTGCTCGATGTGTGCTAGCCATTTTTAGTTCCTAGAACGAAGTGCGTAGTAAGGTCGTCAGTGTTTCACGGTAAACAGGTACGTTTACGGGATGACTATGCAGGTTTTAGCAATTCCCTTGATAACCCAATGTTATTAAAGGTAGCAAGGTACCAAATAGGTACGTGTGTGAAGTCATCGCCTGTGAAGGGAAGATACAATACAGGAGTAAATACATGGCTTTTTACGTGTGGTTATAAATGAAAAATGATTTTTGGTAGAAATATTGTACAGTGAGTTACGTCTTTATTCCACATATGAAACGTGATTTAATCATGTTAATATTATTGTTAAAACGCATTTTATTTTTCCGCAATTTTTAAAGAAAAAAGCATGAATTTTCAGGTACATACTAAAACATAAATTTTTGTCCCGTAAAAGCCACGGGACCATATAGTTTCGTACGCGGTAAAAATATCAATATATATTTTACTTTCTTCTGAATAGAAATTAAAATCCAAATTTTTTATTTTGAGACATACAGAAAATTATGAATTTTGACAGGAAAGCATTGTTTTCAATGGGAAAATCTTTGGTACTTTGCACTCTAAAAATTTGGAGATCTATTCTTGGGCGTAAATTCGAATCACGCTGCCACCACGCCAGTGAGGACAGAGGGCTATCACCAGGATAATAGTCATCAACACAATAACGAGTTAATATTTACTCTGACGTAAATATGAGCACATAACAAACAAAGGAACGTCGACATATTATGGCGAACTAAACAAGAGAGAGAGAAAACCCGTGGTACAATCCCGGGTATAGTTAACAGTCATTTTATGGCGCTGACATACTATGCGGAGGCGGAACCAGGATTTTTGCAGGGGTTGTCACCTCATAAAGTTCAACAGAGATTAAGAAACAAAATATTTATATTTACATTGTTATTGCAGTTCCTGGTATCAGATTAAACCCCCCCCCCCCCAAAAAAAAAAAACAAAAAAAAAAAAACAAAAAAAAAAACCAAACAAACAAACAAACAAACAAAAACAAAAAAAAAGAAAACGTTTACATGTACAATGAATTTTACATGTAGCTGATTGTGTTAAGAAATTCTATGAACGACATCATGTACTCATATATAGACAAATCGGGGATTTCTATCTCTCATGGGCCAAAGCAATAAGTACAGATGTTGATTGTCATAGGCATTTGTTTTGTCTTCTTTTACCGGATATTGGCACATTGAACTGACCGTTACGATTGCACGACAGGTTTATTTCAACAACCAGGAGCATTTTTTCCGGGGCATCTTGAGTTAAGATTTGAGGTCGCCTTGTTTGTTTTCGTGTGTTTTATGTTGTCCATTTCTTCATGCTTTTCTCGTTCATGTTTTCTGATTTTGTCATTTGCCCTTTCAGACTTTTGGCTTTCGAATGCCCCACTAGTTCCGATCTCTGCTTCATTTACCAGTGTAAAGTTGATCAAATAAATTGTCATTTCTAAGTTGATTTCTTCTAGACGTCCGTTTGTACCCTCGCCCTCTCCTATGAAAATCAAAACAACGTGTAATAGCTGGATTGTGTCAGCCCAAACTTTAAAACAAAATGCTAAAAGGGGATTGGAAGAGTTTAAAAGAAGCAAAGAAGAACTTTCGAGTCATTAGAATGTTTAGAAACCCGCGTAGTATTGCTCTCTTTTAATATCGCAAAAAAAACATGTTCTTACATTTTGTCATTTGTTTTATTAAAGATCGGTATTTTTTAATATTTTTGTAAGAAATCCTTCGTCTTTTAATTCATTCAGCTACTCGTATATTTCATTTTACATGTTTGAGCAAATACAAAAAAAAAAATAAACTCGGTAATTTGGATCAATGTCAATCTTAACAACTTAACTGTCACAAAAAAAGTTATATATGAGAGATTGTTACACAAAAATATACATTTATTTAGTTAGTGGTTTCAACATGTATTTATATACATTTTGATATAATGACCCTACGGAAAGCGATAGGTATCTTCTTACTTCAGACTTCTGATTTCGGAGTTCCGATTTCTGATTTCAGAGTTCCGACTTCTGATTTCAAAGTTTTGACATCTGATTTCGGAATTCCGACTTCTGAGTTCCTAGTTCCGACTTTTGATTTCAGAGTGCATACTTCGGAGTTCACAGATATATATATATTTATGTAACACGATTCGTGCCATTATTAGACGCTCCGCGGTTAACAATGGAAACCCAGACTAAGGAAACTTACTAAAGCAATATTTTTCAAAACGGTCTTCTCTAAGAGAAATAAAGAATGTTCTTGTGTGCAAACACAAAAAAATCATGAGTTTAGTGCATTTAAAATGACCGATGAAAAGGATGAATCTCAGAAGAAACTATGACGCACCTATTTTGGAAGTTATGGTGTAAAATAACCAATTCAGGCTCCCTTTACTTTCTATGTTAAACATGGTTTAGCGGAGTCACTGTCAAACTCAGAAATGAATTTTTTGGTTTTAGTTTTTGAGTTGAATAGTTAAAAGTCTGATATAAAAGACTTAACCAAAGCTAAACTACATATTTAAATAGAAATAAAATAATTTGCTTGAAAACAACCCTAAAAATTAATAATTCATGCTATTGGAAAGAAAAATCAACAAAACCACCCCCCTTTTTTCCATGGCATGCCAATCCTGCCATTCAAAAACTTGGATTATTTGCCAAAACATTAATATTTTTTGCTTAAAATAGTCAAGTTGGTTTACAAATCAAATACAGACACAAAAAAGGGTATATTTTAAGTATTTATCCACAAAATTTTGAAAAAATAACCAAAACATACTAGCAAGCAAGGTAATGAAAGATGTCGTGCATCTTAATAGTGGTAAAAAATTCACAAATTTTAAGATTTCTGGAATATAGGACTACAACACACTATTTAAAGAATAATTCATCACTTTAAGCCAGCTAAATATCTTATAAATAGAAATTTTTGAGCCGTATATCACTCGCAGTGAAATTTTGACCAAAAATCATTTCGCGACAATGCAATTGGCATTTATGAGCCACTGTTCCTATAAATAAAAAAAAGGAAGCAAAATCTAGTCTGTTTCACAGTTGTAATGTGCAACGGCAATGATTTAGGCCAGTAAATGAGTATTTTATGCATTTTTGATTTTTTGTTTAGCCCCAGTAAGAGGTGTTAAATAACTAATTAAGGGTCCCATTACTTTCTATGTTAAACCTGGTTTAGCGGGGTCACTGTCAAACTCAGAAATGAATTTTTTGGGGTGTGACAGTACTTGAGCCTTAAAGTAGACACTTTGCAGTACCTTTCATGTAAATCTCATATAAGGTTCCTAGTCATCTGGGAGAGAACGGTTAACCGGAAGTGACATGTGTCAGAAAACGGGAACTAATGTCAACAGCTCTACAAAAGTCTTCATAGGGTCGAATTTGTCAGATAACCCCTTATAGGGGTTACAGCCCCTAAATAAACATGTTTTCATGATTTTGGCTTATATAATGAAAACTATAGCAGATAACGAAAAGTGGTTGCTTGCTTAAATGTTCAGTACATTCAGCTCTTAATAAAAGTCTCTATAGAGTCAAAGTGTTCAGACGGCCCTTAAAATAACATTTTGCATGTTTTTGGCTTAATTACAGAATGAAAACTATTGCTGAAAAAGAAAAGCTGTTGCTTGCTTAAATGTTCATCTTATTTATCTCTACAAAGTTCTTTATAGGGTTGACATCAAGACCAGGTGAGCGATTCAGGCACCGCCGACCATTGTGGGCCAACGTGTGTGGAGAGTGCCACGCTTCGTGCACGTAAAAGACCCCTTTGTGGACCACCAAGTAGTGCACCACATAGGCTAAATTTCCGCCCCTATCCACCTCTCCCCCTTTTTCTGTTGTTCTTCAAAATTTACCGGTCCTTTGTTTTCCACCCAATCCCAATTTTTCATTTATCATCATCATTTCATGTTCATTTTATCATCCTTTTCATGTTCATAGCCTGTAAATAGCGTTGCACGGGCGTAAAACACCAACTCACTCACTCACTCACTCACGCGATTCAGGCTCTTGGGAGCCTCTTGTTTCTTATGCAAAGAATACAAGTTTAATTTCATACATTTATGTTCTGCAATTGCAGAATTGCAGGGTGAAAAGAGATGAAGTTCGGTTAATAATGCGGATGTTAGACCCTCAAAACATCATGCTACGGAAAGCCAATCAACTTGTACGAAGACAATAGGCCTATAACTATCCTTGCCCAAACTTCGTGTGGCACGTTGACGGTTTCAACAAACTAAAGCTTTTTGGATTTTGTAAACATGGAACAATTGATGGATTCACGGCCTGGAAAATTATAAAGTTGCACGTCGGTTTTAGTAACAATGACCCAAGAGCCGTGACGACTTACTTTATCGATGCCATCGAAAAACTCAAATGATGCCCTTTCCGTGTAAGATCCGATATGGGTACAGAAATTGTCATGACAAGGCAACTTCAGATATATTTTATTAGAAAGGCAACTTCGCAATTCATAGTTTCATTTAAGGTAAAAACAAGTTTCCAATCAAAGAATTAAAGCTTTATCGAGCATTTTCCCAAGAATGGTGGCTAATAGTTTTATGGACATTTTCAAAGATTTACAAAATGCTAACATTTAAGATCAACGAAATCAAATCCACGTGCAGTGCCTGAATTTTTTTTTCGATTTGGTTGCTGCAAAACTAGACGAGTCTGTAGAAGTAGAAGTAACAGAATTTCACTTATTCCTGACAAAAACCGGAAATAATGTACCAATGCCCGGAATTATATAAAGCGCGAGACATGAAACAAGAAATTGACTTACAAGATGTGGAGATTTGCAAGGAACTTTACAGTTGTCGGAGTCTAAGGAGAGGCTGTTCTGAAGAATTCTTAAATCCTTTGCCAATGGTAGATCATAGAGCTATCGAGCAGATGCCATACACAATTGAAAGTGCAGTGAATTTATATGGATATATTTTATATTCAATAAATGAACACATGTAATACATTCGCAAGTTTAAATAAAAAAAAGCTGGAATCATATTTTTTAGCTCACCTGACCCGAAGGGTCATGTCAGCTATTGCCATCACTTGGCGTCCGTCGTCTGTCCGTCGTCCGTCGTCCGTTAGCTTTTTTCAAACATCTTCTTCTCTGAAACTGCTTGGCCAAATGCAGCCAAACTTGATATGGTTGTTCCTTAGGGTATTGTGCAAAAAGTTTGTGTTGGGATTTTTGATAGGTTAAAAAACATGGCTGTTGTTACTAAAAATAGAACAGGGGGGTCAAATACAGTTTTTTTGCAAATAACTCAAAAACGGTCACAGATATCAAAATTCTGGCATATTAAATGTGATCAGCACCTCAAGATCTACCTGCCCAGAAATTTTCAAGACGATCCAACAACCGATGTAGGAGTTATAGTCCTTTTTCTGGATTTTTTCAAAATTTTGCACTTATTTAGCCCCATATCTTAAAAACTATACAAAATATTTTAAAAATTGAAATTGCATATGATTAAGCACGTCAAGATCTACATTTCATGTAATTAAGTCAAAGCTGTAGAACCATTTCTTTTAGGAGTTATGGCCCTTAAAGCGTCAAAATTTACAATTTTTCATTACTTTTCCCCTGAATTTCAAAGATTTACTTGTCTGACACCATACATCCAACTTCAACCAAACTTGGCACAGTTGTTAAATAGCATAAATGCTACAATTTTTTTGGTTCAGATTTTTGATTTGTCAAAAAATATGGCCGCCATGGCTAAAAATAGAACATGGGTGTAAATTGCAGTTTTTTGCTAATAACTCAAAAATGGTTACAGATATCAAAATTCTAATGGGAGACAAAAGTGATCAGCATCTCAAGATCTACCTGCTTTGAAAGTTTCAAGAAGATCCAACAATTGATGTAGGAGTTATTGCTCTTTTTCTGGATTTTTTCAAAATTTTTCACTTGTTTAGCCATATATCTTGAAAACTATACAAGATATTTCAAAAATTAAAATTGCATATGATTAAGCACATCAAGATCTACACTTCATGTATTTAGGTCAAAGCTGTAGGACCATTTCTTTTAGGAGTTAATGTCCTTAAAACAACAAAATTTTCCATTTTACATTACTTTTTCCCTGAATTTCAAAGATAAACTTGTCTAACACCGTAAGACCAACTGCATTTTAACTTGGCACACTTCTTTAATAGCTTATATGCTACAACTTAATCGTTTAGATTTTTGATTCGTTCAAAAACATGGCCGCCATGGCTAAAAATAGAACATAGGGGTAAATTTCATTTTTTTGCTAATAACTCAAAATGGTTTCAGATATTAAAATTTAGCAAAAATCAAAAGTGATCAGCATATTAAGATCTGCCTGTCCTGAAATTTCGGAAAAGATCTGACTGCTGATGTGGGAGTTATTGCCCTTTTCGCAATTATTGCCAAATTTTGCACTTATTAAGCCCAATATCTTGAAAACTAGCCAAGATATTTCAGAAATTTAAATCGCATATGGTTAAGCACAAGAATATCTACAAAATATATGTATCTGTGTAGTTCAGGTGAGCGATTCAGGCTCCTGGGAGCCTCTTGTTTTTTTAGAAGCACTGTATTATACTATGGCCGGTCTAAGAAGTTATAGCTCATTCATTTATCCAAAATGATCACTTGGGACCCCTGTCGATTGTTTTGTTAAAAATTCCTTTTAAAATTCTTTAGTTCCTTAAAGATGAAAATGAAGTACTATTCTATGAAGTTCTGTTTAGGTATCATACAAAAAATAAAATAGATTACCACAGTTACTAAAAGAAGAGCATACTACTGACGGAATGTTGCCACTGACAAAAAAATAAAGTTTGGAACTCAGAAATCGTCGGGGTTGTACAGTTTCCCGTTTGTTTATCTAAATAAAAATGAGATGTGGAATAAATGACCTTTTGGGATATTCTGCCTTTTTATTTGGGTATATACTTGCCATACTTAAACAAGAAAATGTGCCAAACAGACACGGCGCCTGCCTTTATAGTTATCAAACAGCTAGGTAATCTATCAATTACGAAGCTCACCTCGTTATGCATTATTGTCACTATGCAGGAACTGACTTTAAATTTTCAAAGTTTTAAGTGCTCATTCATGCAGAAAAGGCAGGTCACGGCCAGCATCTGAACCATGTATCTTGCTAAGCATCCCTAGATGCACTTACCATACCACTTTGGTCAATTATGGTACTTGCATGTTAGCAGGAATAGACTTTAACCATTATTCTGTAAGTGGTCATTCATGCAGAAAATATAGGTCAAAGCCAGCATTTGAAGCATGCAATGTGTCTTAGCATCATAAGGTCCACCTACCATACCAATATAGTTGATGTGGCACTTGTCAGTAAGCGGTTATGAACTTTAACCATTCTTCTATGGTGGTCATCTATGCGGAAAATATAGGTCACAGTCAGCATCTGAAGCATAAATTTTGCTTAGCATCACTAGGTGCACATACCTACAAAAATAGTTGATATGATTCTTGTCAGTAAGCGGGCATGGACTTCAACCATTCTTCTGTAAGTGCTCATCCATGCGGAAAATATAGATCACATCCAGCATTCGAAGCATGCATTAATTGTGCTAAGCATCACTAGGTGCACATACTATACCAATATGATTGATGTGGCAATTGACATTAAGCAGGAATTAGGAATTAATGGATTTGGGACGGACGGACGGATTCGAACACTATAAGCCCTTCTACTTTCGTAGGCGGGGCATAAAAAGATAGAAGCAGATATATGCTGATCACCTATACCAATTCAAAATGGTTTGAAGCTTAAACACATATACTAGAAATTCCCTTGTTTCTTGGTGGTATATACATGTACACAAATATATCAAGTCTAATATCCCACACAAACCATGAATATATAATACATGAGCTGCAATTTGCACAATTTTTTCTTGAAAAAATATGGAAAGATGTCTGACGGACCTGAAATCGATAAGGGTAATGTGGGACCTCGCATACAAACTTTCTAGTCTGTGATTTGTTGTTCCTGAGAAAATTATTATGAGCAGGTGTAATGGTCGTGACGACAACACACACAAGACGAAGTCAATTCATCCCTATTTGTTGCTTGGCAACATCTATGACGAAGTCGCTCAAGCGGAAAATGTAGCAAAAATGAACCCTCTTGTACAAATGTACTACTACACAAGACCAATCCATGTGTTAAGACAATACTAGTGCCTGTAGGTCAAGGTGACTATATAGATTTTGGCTTATACTAAAGACAACTGTCAAGCATTTTACCGAGAGGACACACATAGCACTGGTTATTTTGTTAATCAGCTAACAAATCTGATAGTTTCATTGGTCAATTTTAAACTTTGGGCACCTTGGATCGTTGATTAATTCCACCACCAATGGGTCACGGGTCCAAAATTTGCAATTGACAAATGATAGTATGTGAAATTGTAAGCTGATAAAAAAAACTTTAACCTGTGGTCTGTGTGCCCATCCAGTTCGTGTGTCTTAACACCCAGTATACAAGATGTATCCACAAACCAAAAACCCCAACCAACACCACTTGTAGTTGCTGATGAATTAACTTTATTCAAAATTTAACCTAAGTCACTTATGCAGAAAATAAAGATGTACACCACAAATCTGCGGCCTATAGAGTCTATTCAGATACCTAAGATGTTGTTTGGTTGTTGGCTAAAATAAATATATTAAGATTTTTTAGTTTTATATATATCTTTAATGTCTGGATCTGCACAGGAAATTATCTTTCAAAATATAAACAAACACACACCTAATTTAATACTGGCTAATTTGACACAACCACTAAAGCTATAAGCAAAGAAACCCTGACAGGTTAAGCAAAAATACATACATGACATATATACATGTAGTCAGATGTTACTACCAGTACAAAGTTTCACTGCCCAATTGTGCTCACTTTAATAATGACATGACACAAAATTTGGTTTAAAGTTTTCTTGTATTTAATAAAGAGGTAAACATTTTGTGCAGTTGTTATATTGAAGTCACAATATGTTATTTCTATTTGTGGCTTGCTATGCGGACATCCAACATTTACAAATCTCATTAGTTTTAAGACAGATTTTGATTTTTTTAATGACATGACATTGGTTGACACTCTGAGGCTCAATATTAGCATTTACACCAATAGTTGAGATATGAGCATGTGTTTTGCTAGACACAAGAGAAATTAGAATAGAAATCTTTGATGACTGCTAGCCGTTGGTTGATGCAGTTGTTGTGATGTTCGAAATCTAAATTCCATGTCATCCTGTACTCCTTTAGGTGATTTTCCACTGTGGAAAAAGTCTTCTTTGCCTTTTCAATTACTAGTATATATTCCACTGTTACTTCATCCATATTATTGATTTCTATAATTCGTATCCCTCCCCCATTTCCAACAGATGTAACTTGTTTTTGGTTGTAAATCCAATCTACATTCAATTTATGAATTGTTTTGGATTGCTTTTCACCTTGACTGTCTTTCTTTTCTGTCAACACTTTTGTTGGTTTCTACAAATAAAAAAAAGTATTCAGTTATAGTACCAGCGAACATTTGTACATGTAATGTATGATTTTATATTGTCCCAAGTAGAATTTTATATTGCACGAGCTTGATTCCATTTTTTTCATCACTGAAGCCTTTATTTTAGAAAGCTGCATTATTTTGTGACTTCAGTTGCCAACATAGACACACTGACAGGAAAATATGTACCCTGATAGTGGTCATTATGTAAATGGACACTCAATATACTATTTTTGTTTTTACATTTACCTATACCACAGTCAACTTCATGATAAATCAGTAAGTTGTCATGCAAACATGGAAACCAATTTGTGATGGACATGATGCATGGATGGGATGATTTAAAGCTGAATTCCAGTCTCCAGATTTCAGGAAAGGCAGGGGACAAAAAAGTCACACAATGACCTTTAACTTAAAAGATGGACCTTAAAAACTTCTTGTTTCCACAAGAAAGTCAATGTCAATGGAACAAAAAACGTGGTACTATAGGATAAAGATTTATGCAAAATGTCAGATCTATGTCAAGTAGTTGCTTAGAATACTGTGAGGTAAATTTTCTATACTAGTATACCTCCACTGTGTAAAAAAGTAAGTATATTTGGTAAACAGGAATCCTTAATGAAGTCTGAAGCATGAAATCAGAAGTCTGAAGTATGAAATCAGAAGTATGAAGCATGAAATCAGAAGTATGAAGCATGAAATCAGAAGTCTGAAGTATGAAATAAGAAGTATGAAGTATGAAATCAGAAGTCTGAAGTATGAAATATGAAATCAGAAGTCTGAAGTATGAAATATGAAATCAGAAGTCTGAAGTATGAAATCAGATATCTGAAGTATGAAGTATGAAATCAGATATCTGAAGTATGAAGTATGAAATCAGATATCTGAAGTATGGAATCAGAAGTCTGAAGTATGAAATATGAAATCAGAAGTCTGAAGTATGAAATCAGAAATCTGAAATATAAAATCAGAAATCTGAAGTATGAAATCAGAAATCTGAAATCAGAAAAAGTCTGAAGTATGAAATATGTAATCAGAAGTCTGAAGTATGAAATATGAAATCAGAAGTCTGAAGTATGAAATCAGAAGTCTGAAATATAAAATCAGAAATCTGAAGTATGAAATCAGAAATCTGAAATCAGAAAAAGTCTGAAGTATGAAGTATGAAATCAGAAGTCGGAAGTATGAAAACAGAAACATGGACTGAAATTCTCATCAATTGTCATGGTGCAGGGGCTTTTAACTTGATGAATTACGATGGTGTTTACCATCTTTGAAGAATCACCAGTAATCTGGGCATTTTTTTTCTCAATAACTTTGAGCTGTCATCTATGGCACGCGATAATAACAAAAACCTGATAAACCACATTTATCGACCGTAAACTATAGTTTGCTGTTGATAAACTGGGTTTATCGCACGCTAACTATAGTTTACGTTCTTGAAACCAAGTTTATCAGCGATAACGTTAGTTTTCGCGGTGCAAATGCTATTTTATCAACGCAAAACAGCATTTATCGACCGTAAACTATAGTTTGCGGTTGATAAACTCAGTTTATCATCAATAAATTCGGTTTATCACCGAGAAACCCTAATTAGCATTTGAAAACCCCATTATCGACCGTTAATGATAAATTTCAAACAACTGAAATTATCATTAGCATCAGCAAACTATAGTTAGCGAGTGATAAACCCAGTTTATCGACCGCTAACTACAGTTTACGGTCGATAAACTCAGTTTATGGGGTTTTGTGACTGTCGCATGCCATGCAGTTCAGCACCCAGGAACCCTAATTAGCATTGAAAATTTCCATAGTCGACATCTAATGTTAATTAAACAAACTTGGTTTATCAGGGTTTTATAACCTACAATGCAAAGTTGTTTTTGACTGACTCGAGCGTCAGCCCATCCCACCCGTCTGTTATCATATTTTATGGACGCAAATCCTCTGAAACTACTTAGCAGAAATAAATGAAACTTGGTATGCAAGAAGTTCACTTCGTAAAGTTGTGCATATAATGAGGATTTTTTTTTCTTTATTTTTTTTAAAAAGGTGCGACCCTTTTGACTAAGAAAATCTTGAATTCTGCATTTTATATTTCTAAGTTTAACGGAATCTTGTTATGACATTCATATGCATGCAAATTATCTTTACAATGCTTGTTGTACCTCAATAGGTATTCCTCAGGGATAATATTAATTGAACTCGTAGGGTATGAAGGCACGCTTACTTAGTTTCTGTTATTGATACTTTCCAAACCACATGACATATTCATAGCATGCAATAGCAACCGCATAATAAACTATTTTATAGAACGTAAACCATAGTTCACTCGGTTACTTTAGTTTGCGCGGCGCAAATGCTACTTTATCAACGCAAAACATCATTAATCGACCGTAAACTATAGTTTGCGGTTGATAAACTGAGTTTATCGCCGATAAACTCAGTTTATCATCGGTAAACTTAGTTTATCGCCGATAAACACAGTTTATCATCGATAAATTCGGTTTATCACCGAGAAACCCTAATTAGCATTTGAAACCCCCATTATCGACCGCTAATGATAAATTTCAAACAACTGCAATTATCATTAGCATCAGCAAACTATAGTTAGCGAGTGATAAACCCAGTTTATCGACCGCTAACTATAGTTTACGGTCGATAAACTCAGTTAATGGGGTTTTTGTGATTGTCGCGTGCCATAGTCATCATTAATATGAAATTATGCATACAAAGACTGATTAATTTTAGCAGGTATATCAAGACTTTAACTTCCTATACAAAATGTTGTTTCTAATCAGCCTATACAGTTTTAGAGTTTCTAATTCATTTTTGTGTATCTTTTTTATTAATAAAATGTAATATTAAATAAAGAAATAATCTGTCCATGGGGCATAGATGCCCCGCCTTATCAGGAAGTTGAAGTCGGTTAGGCCATTAAAAGTGATCATCAGCAAAACAACATTTTAACATGGCATACTTGGAATTTAAAATGCCAGCCATCTTGAAAATTCGAAAATGGATTGCACCCCCTATGGTCCCCCACCATACCCTCAAGAAGTTTCATTTAATTTGGTTCATACGTTTTCTGAAATTCATGCAGACAGTTTCAGGATTAAGAATCAAACAAGGGAATGTGTCAGAACGACGCTGATACCCTGCTCAGAGTTTTTGTCTGAAAAACGGTGAACCTGAAATGTAAACCTAAGTCTCTCAGACGGACAGACATCGAAAATATAGCCCATTGCTGGTTGCAACAATAAGTCCTTGATATAATGAGCCGTTGTACAAAATTTCATAAAGAATGTAAATTGCAAAAAATCGTAAGTGTGACTGACGAACAAATAGACGGAAAAACTATATACCCTGCGACAAAGTAAGTGGGGCATAAAAAGTAATTAAAAAAAAGGAGAAGAAAAGAAGCAAAAACAATAAGACCCCCAAATTTTGTTTTGGGCGACCTAATAATAATAAAACAAGAGTTGACACTAAAGTATGTCTCGCCTGTCGGCACCAACACAGAACTCATTGAAGGTCTAGCTGGGCCATCAGATAAATTAAGGTCAAGGTCATGTGACAGATGACAGAATTCCATTTAACCATCACAAAAATGTCTGAAGTGTGTTCTAGATACCATAGTTATTGAGAAACAATGAAAAAGACCAACATTCACTGAGTCATTCAACCATAAAAATGGGGTGAAGGTCACATTACATGGTGATGTTAGTTGTGTATATCATATTCCCAAAATATCAGATGCATTGCTATAATATAATACTTTTCACTTAACTCATTTTCCACCCCAAAACATCTACATTCACAAAGTCATTGAACCTTGAAAATGGGGTCAGGGTCACTCAACATGGTGTCAGTTGTGTAGACCGAAACCTAAAATGTCTGTATACCAAGTATCATATGCCTCTCTTTATACTTTTAACTTAATTTATTTTCCACAAAAGTTTTAATTGTCCCAAAAATCATCTAAGTCCACAGAGTCATTGAACCATGAAAATTGTGTCAAGATCACAGGACATGGTGCCAGTTGCGTAGACCATATAACCACAACTGTCTGTATACCAAATATCAGATGCCTAGCTATTATACTTTTCTTGTAATTCATTTTCCACAAAAGTCTTACAAAAAAGTTTACGCCGTCGCCGTCGCCGCCGCCGCCGGAAAGTAATACCTATGCCTCGCCTTCAGCGACTAAAGTCGCAGGCGAGACAAAAACGGAAAAAAACAATAAGTATCAAAACTTCTTTAACCGGTAGTAGACTTATTTATAATATTTCACGAACACTTTCATAAGGGCAGCATGTTCATGCCTTCAAGCGGATTTGGGCTAAAACATAGAGCTTCTAATACAGCATTATGCCACAAAAAAGGCAAACTAGAAGTACTACTAGTATGAGCCCAATTATACCAATTCGAGAAAATATGAAATAAATTTTAAACAAATCTTTGTACCTGAGTTGCACTTTTACTGTCCTTGTACTGTTGAGCAATGTCCTCTAATGCTTTTGATGTTTTTTTCTTTTTCTCTGACTTAGTTTCTAAAATGATATGTAAATACATTTATATTCAAAAGCTTTGAGTATAATCAAATAAAAGTAATCAAGACCCTAAAGTACCACCAGACCAAATTTGGTTTGAATCCCTGCTGCCGTTTCAGAGGAGAAGTTTGAAGAAAAATTAACGACGACCCCAAGTGAAAACAATAGCTCACATGGACCTAAAAACTCACTGACTATCAAGATTGTCCATGATATATAATAATATGAGAAAGACATTGCCTTAAAAGCTCGCGTATATACAAAAATATAATCTATTCCATTGATAATTTCGAATAATGCCTGGGACGTGATAATTTGGGACGATGTATTACTATTTCCCGCAATTTTTCAGCATGCGTAGACATTTTCGAAAAGTTCCGAAAATCGAATGTTTCCGGTGAGAACGATTTTTCTTCCATAGTATTTTGAGTCTCGTGCAATATGGCAGACTCTCTACAATAGTGAGCTTCGCTACGCTCGCATATAAGATATATTTGAAATCCAAAGCCATGCTTCCTTTTCAGCATCAAAAGTTCTACGAAAGTCTCTATTGCGTCGAAGTCGTCAGATGACCCTTTGTAGGTATTATGACCCTTTGAAGGCCAAAAATGTTTTTTTCATGTTTTTGGCTTGAAGAATGAAAAGTACAGCAGATAGAGAAAAGCAGTTGCTTGCGTAAATGATCAGTTCTTGAGCTCTACAAAAAATTTAATTGAGTCAAAGTCGTGGCCCTTTAAATGCGAAAAAAGTATTTTTTGCCCCTAAAATGAAAAGTATCGCAGATAGAGAGATGCTGTTGCTTGCTAAAATGTTCAGCTCATTAAGCTTTACAAAAGTGTCAATTGGGTCAAAGTTGTCAGATGACAACTTTGACCTTAAAGGGGTTTTGGCCCTTTAAACGCAAAAATAAAGTGTTTTGACCATAGAATGAAAAAATATTGCAGATAGGGGAAAGCTATTGTTTGCTTAAATGATCAGCTCATTGAGCTTTACAAAAGTGTCAATTGGGTCAAAGTTGTCAGATGACCCTTAAACGGGTTATGGCCCTTTAAACGCTAAAAATAGTGTTTTGACCATAGAGAAAAAAGCTATTGCTTGCTTAAATGATCAGCTCATTGAGCTCTACAAGAGTCCTTATTGGGTCAAAGTTGTCAGATGACCCCTTAAATGGAAAAATAGTGTTTTTGCCTATAGAATGAAAAGTATTGCAGGTACAGAAAAGCTGATGTAGCTCATTGAGCTCTACATTATTTCCATTTGGTCAAAGTTGTAACTTTTGACAAAAGTCCTTTTTAAAGAGGGAATGGCCTTTTAAAACTTGAAACTTAAAGTACCAGTTATTCATAGCTTTTACCTACTTGTATATAGTGAAAATGTTGCAGGCAGAGAAAATCCAAAGCTGTCTGAAGCATTTAGAGTACTGTATACAGCTCTACTAATGGTTTCATTGATTTAAAATTTGATGCTATTGTTAAACAACTATGAACCAGGTGAGAGATTCAGGCTCCTTCGTAGCCTTTTGTTAACTTTAAGTGTGTTAAAAACTTGTTATAATTGTTAGTTTTGTTTCAATCAAATCAATTGTAGATGTTTTATGTAAAATGTTTAATAATAAAACTGAAATTTACGAAAACAAAGCTAGATAATTATCATTTTCAATGAGGCACTTGAATTTGTTAACATTCAAATGGGGAATACTCCTGAAAAAGATGGTGCTATAGCTCTGTAACTTTCACACATTTAGCAGACCATAGAGTGTTAAACTATGTAAACTGTTTTGGTTTTTTTTCTAACTATCCTGTATAGTTTTCCAGAAATAAGCTGAATGTAAATTACATAATTTTGTAAAAAAAAGAAGAGTTGACACTAAAGAACGTCTCCCTTGTCGGCACTTTCAGTATCAATGGTTCTGCATTATCCTGCCTATAAACTAACAAACTTACAAACCTTACTGGAAAAATCCTTCTTAGGTATTCTTAAAATACTTAATATAATTGTTATGTAATGACTAAATCTAGGTCAAGATCAAAAGATGGGTGCATGCAAATGTGTTAAGCTACTACTGGGGCATGCATACCAAATTTTATCCACCTAGGAATTATAGTTGTCGAACATAAATTCTTACCCAAGATAGTTAACAAAGCCACCAATACAGCCATACTTCTGTCTCACCTAGCTTCGCAGGGGAGAGAAAAACTTTATAAAAAAATCCAGCTAGAGAACAATTACTCCTACATTCATAGTTTGATCTTTCAAAAAACTTCAGGTTAGGAAGATCAGTTTTGCCTAAAATCAAAATTTTGTTATCGGTAACTGTATTAGAGTTATTTGAAGAAACTGGAATTAACGCCTATATTCAATATTTAGCAACGGTGTTAACATTATACATCAAATCAAAGCTTCAAACAAATATTTTGTACAAGACATACACGACATACCATAGAAAATGTAACTACATTTGGTAACATTTAGTCCAGCAATGTTGGAGGAAAAAAGCTCTAATTAACTGTTGCCACAGAGAGATACCGTGCCTCTGCATTAATTGGTTGCTATATTATGGATGGACCTTGCAGAAAAAAGTTCACAAATCTATAATGTGCAGTTGCTAAGATAAAAATGCAAATTAATCAAGAAGAAATCTAGGTCACAATGACCTAGTTCCATGTAGATGTTGACCTACAGGGGTGTAAAGATATACTTTTTTGGCAAATGATATGTATATTGTTCTATTACACTTGTATCACGATATGTATGACTATCACGATACAAATATTTAGTTTTGTCATCTATGAGCTAGACCAAATGCAGATGTTAATGTGTATTTTTTTGCCTTTTTTATCTGCTTTGTTGACAAAAAGGGGCCTGCCCCAGCAGTATACTGTATTATGTAAATACACAGGCTGCTTAAAATAAAATTGTCTCAATTTTACAAGTTAAAAATTCGGAACTTCTCTCTGACTGAATTCACTCTATAGGGAAAAAAACTTACCAAAATGAGTGTCGCGCCCATACGCGTCCGACTTTCTGTGGCTCTCAAATACAGACAGGAACATATAAATGGCGCGAATCGCGATATATATAGTACTGTTAACTAAGAAGTCTGAAATGTGAAATTATAACCCCGAACTCCGAAATCAGAAGTCGGAACTCTGAAATAAGAAGTCTGAAGTAAGAAGATACCTATCGCTTTCCGTATGACCCTCTCTAAATTTAAAGGTTCAAATAGGTGAATGCTTTTATTCATTTCTTTGAAAATGCATCGATGGATACTTTCTGTTTTTTTCTTCTTCCTGTTTTTTTTTTGGGGTTTTTTTTTTTTTAGTTATGAATAATTATTTCACCGTTGTCTGGCTAATTTTATGTTTAGAGTCAAATTCATTTAAATATTGTTGAATTTGCCTGTGAAATATCGCTCAAATAAAAAAAAAGTATTCGCTAAAATGAGTTTTTTTTTCTCTCGCTCAATTGAAACGCCCATTCGCTCGGATAAAGTGAAGCAAAAAAAAAGTCATTAATAAAAGTGATTTAAGTTTATACAATTGTATGACGTATTTGTCCTAATTTGATTGTATTGTCAATTTAGCCTTAAACATGTATAGTGTATAAAGAATTCGAATAAATTATAATGAATTTACTCGAATATTGGAAGGATGATGCTGAAGAAATATGATAGCTGCGTTCGAAATAATACTACATAGGAATTTAGAGTTATTCTTCTTTGATTGCAACTGACATGACTGTTGCTAATTTTTGGCTGTTGTATTAGTAACTTTTTCATGTTCAACAGTTTAATCTTGAGCCCACATTTTTAATAAGCAATTTCGATTTTTGTCACGAGTATTATTTCTGTAATAGCTTTACCTGACTTAATATGGGTTTCCTTACTCTCAACAGTTTGATTACGATCCTGCTTAAAATTCCTTTTCATAAAATACAGATAACTAAATATACCGCTTTCTATTGACACCCACTCAAGTATATAACCTTTGCTGATGGACCTGTGTGTTTACGTATCTGTCCTGTATTAAATAAATAACAATAAATAATATCACCGGACTGGTCATCAGACTTGTCTTGAAGAGGGGTCTTGGTTTCTTTCTAAAAAATAATTTGAATATGAATTTTGATGGAAAAAAATATTTTGCCAGCAGAGGGTATACAAAAAAGATATTCTGATGAAGGATTTCTGCTATATAAATAATGCTCATAATGAAAAAAAAATATTCTGTCGCGACACTAAATTTTTTTTTTCGGCGGGGAAAAACATTTTCTTACCGAAAGAAAAAAATCAAGCCCCCCTTTCAAGTTAAATCGTCCGTCCCTAAGTTTCTCTCCAAGTGTTGCACATGGTTAGCATCTTCGACATGGTTAGCATCTTCGGTGCAGGATTTTGGCTTTTTGTTTTTGGTTACAAGAAATTTCCTTTAGATGACTGACCTTTGCTTTCAAAAACTCTTTTTGTTCGATTAAAATCCTGGTTACTCCTCAAAATGCATATATACAGAGTAAATAAAGAAATGACGGTCTTATTTATTTCTGGTCTACTTTACGTATTTTGACTTTATTAGGGACGGACCATTTAACTTGAGGGGGGCGGAAAAATATTACTTTTTCGAAGGCGGCGACACAGAATATTTTTTTCATTATTATCATTATTTTATGGCAGAAATCCTTCTTCAGATTTTTTTTTCTCACCCTCTGCTGCCAAAATATTTTTTTTCATCAAAAATAATTTTCAGAATATTATTGGGAAAAAAATCAAGCCCCTCCCCTTCAAGTTAAATGGTCGGCCCCTAAGAAAAACGGAAAGACAGAAATTAAAGAAACGGATAAACTTTGATATGATTAAAATTTTAAAGTATCGTTATTTCGATTTTGAGATTGGCTCGGCTTTTTTGATTGTGTATTTATTCTTTTGGTTTTTGGCCTTCCAATGTTTTGGTTCAAATGCTGCTGATGAGAGGTTTCTCCTGGAAATATCGATATACAGCATAACCAAATTAACCGTTTTTATATTCGTTTTTATTGTATTTTGTAAATGTATCATCCGCGAAATATTATTACAGACCATGATGTTAATAACAGGTAACTTCAGTTTTTTTTACATGTATGGTAAGTTCAAACTAATGTTGTAGATACATGCCTGTAGGACAGTAAATTATATAACGACCATAGTCTGATACTAGAAATATTCTTTTGTTCATGTGAAAATAACAATATGAAGAATGAGATGAACGACTGATATTGGTCAATTTGATCCATAAATCTAAGATAGATATTTTCCAAATAAAGTAGTAAAACTGCTTCATTTATAAATCAAACATAATACTAAATATACGATCCGAATATCTAAAAATAACTCATGAAATTTACACAAAACGAATTATGTCGTGTGAATGATCTTTTTATTGTATTTGAAAGTCAAACACCGCCGTATTTTGTTTATTAACTAGTGATTGAATTTCCTTATGATATAAACCTTGTTCTTTCAAAAAAGATATGACTGCTGTTTGGTCGTTGACCTATCGATTATCAGTTTTCAATAGAAGTGAAAACTTATTTATTGACCAAAAGGCTATTCAGACCGATAATTAAGTTCTTTTGTGCATCTTTGGAGTCAACTGGGGCTTCAGTAAGCTTGAATGAGTATATTTTAGTTCAACCAAATGTCGACAGAGTACAACACATTTTAAGACTTGATTTTCATCTCATTCCGGTTTTCGCTTGCACTCAGTCCCATCTTCGTCTTAATAGCAAAATAATAAACCCGTAGCAGTGCTAAATTGTTCAAGCTAACTTAAATTACCCCGCTAAGGGATCAATCGTTTGATTTTTAAGGGATGGGGGGTGGTATGGTGAATCTTGAAATAAAAGGGCATGATGCCAAAAACATGAAATAAATAGGAATTATAAAACAAATGACAGGATGGTACTTTTGGCTGAAAATTCAAACTTGAAAAATGTAAGCGCGCAATGTGGATTCAGGCTCCGCTTTTTTTCGAAAATAAAAAGGCAAAGCCTCGTGTAGTTGAACTGTTGAATGGAGTAACCCAATAGGTCGTGATTTTTTAGTACAGAAGACATATCTGCAACTATATATAGAGTTGCTCCATGGGAGGAACAATTTTACGTTTGTATCACTATTCTGAATGTTGAAAACACTGTATACAGGGGTGGATTCAGAGGGGGTAGTGGGGCTCGCCCCCCCCCTTTTCATAGAAAATTAGTACGGATATATAGGAAATCATTAAATCATGACCAAAGTGCCCCTCAAACTTTCTGAAATTTTCGAGGTTTCTGGATCTGCTGCAACTTCAGCTGTAACTTCCCGGCCTTAACCTCGTCCATCCAGTGGCATTCAAAAATCGTGTACTCTATTGTCCTTCGGAATCCCTGTTTCGGTGACCGGGTCCCATTTCCTTTTTCATTATTTCATGTTCATGTTCATGTAATCACCCCGGGCCTTTTATGTTCAATCATCTTTCGGAACGCTGTTGGGTAAAAAACGCTTTAATTCGTGTTTGCATTTGCTGTTTGTCCTGATAATAACAAAAGACAAGCAAAACACATAGTAGTCAGACCAGTGAGTCAGACTCAAAATGTGCTGAGACCACTTGCATAGATAGTAAGCCAAATTCCACTCGGCCATTTCCGCCTAGGGTGAAAAATAGGCGGAATTAGCCGAGTGGTGTTTCGGTTGACCTTCCTGGGGTGTCCTAGATTTAGGAAAGAAAACCTCTATTTCGATTAAGTTGTTTTTTTCGACACGAAATCGGGATCTGATTGCAAATACAAAGGTCAATAATTTCTTTGTGTCTGCATATCAAATGTATATCACGAAAAAAGTTGGTTATCTGTGTCTACAAAACATGTAATTAAGCGAAATATAAATATTTGATAGTTTGCAAGGAACAAATAATTACATGTAATATTTACAAACACGATACATGTGTCATTACACTTTTGTGATTTTTCAAGTTGGTCAGAATTTTAATAAAAAATAAATAGACTGGTGTATTTATCTCCAAAGAAACAAAGCGGTATCAACGGGACAATTTAAATCTCAGAATTTTGAAAAGAAGATATACCAAGAAAAAAGGTAAACTAGTAAAAAGACAGCGAAGACATCACGAAGAAGCTTACAACACAACGCAAACTCAAAGTACGAAGAAGGATTTATAGTTTCTTACATATATATACAATTTCTTTCACGTGCGGGGCACAGCGGAACAAGTCGAAAGACCCTTGAAGTTCTAACAATCTATCAAAAATGAAAAAAATCAATGGTTATGTTCCTATTGGTTTGACAAAACTTAGATTTTTCAGACAGAGAATTCCAAACATCTAAAGATTTTTGATAAAATTGCATTTCGACCGAAATTAACAATCATCAGTTCTGATGGTTGTTATTAGTTACGACAGCTGTAGTTGCGATACATCTTACATCTATAGTCATCTCCTAACGTGGTGTGGTACAGGCAGCGAGGGAAAACTCAGCAGCAACATATTACATCTCCATCTAATGTATAACGTGAGGTATTCAATTAACCGTTAATTTTCTTCCTGCTTTACAAAAGCTGGCCTTTTAAAAAGACTTTGACTTATTTGGTATCTAAAAACCCATTCACTTTTTACAAATTCATAATGCCACCGTGATTTTACTCTTAAAAAGCAAAGAGGCACCAATGGGGCATTCGAGTGTCAAAAGTCTGAAAAGGCTATAAACCGATAAACAAGAACAAGAACAGCACGAGGATACACAAAACACAAAATTAACTGAACATAAATCAACAACGCCAACTCAAGTCGTAATCATAGTGAACTCAGGTCCTCCGGATGAGTAAGCGGTTCCTGCCTGCTAAAGCACACCCGTCGAGCTGCTAATTTTAAATACAGTGTGTCAAATCCGGTCAAAGGAAGAACGACAAACCAACATCTGCACTCATATGAAAGCTAAAAATCCCATATTTGTCTACGAGTTCACGGTGTCTATGATCGTAAAACTTCTCGAGTGAAGACAGCAACCCAGAAGCAACATAATCCTGTGTTAGCAATTTCTGTGTCAAACGTGATGCTCTGCCGAAAAAAATAATGTAATTCCCACAAGCTATGGAGTAACGAACCAATTGTGATACTCTAAAGCTGGAGCGGACGGAATGTTACTACACAAGAAGGGAAAGTTGACAATTGGAAAGTTTAAGTCATCACGTATGTCATAGAGTCTATCCTGAGTGTCTATTACGAGATGTAGATCTTAATATGAAGTAGATTTCCTAGAATCCGTCGCGTCCTCTACCTCAAGCCCCCGATGATACATATTATACTTTTAAAGAAATTTTATGTCCCTTAAAGGACTTCACGGGGACACTAAGTTGTGAAGCCAATTTGCGATGGATGGATAAGTTTATGTTTTTTTAAGAAAGTTTCAAGTCTGATGTTCAAAATTGCATTAAACAATTTCCCAATAGAGCTTGTTATTGTAATACCCCTATAATTAGATGGGTCAGTTGGGTCATCTGATTTTCCGAGAAACCGTACATGAGATGAGAGATATTTTATGTCACTGTTGACAGCTGTGTCCCTTAATTGTCTAGTTACAATGGACTTATTGGCTATACGTATTTGTTATAACTAAAATGTCACAAAAACTCTAAAAAAGCATTCTGTTTTGTATTTGAAAATTATTATAAACATGAAATCGATAAGTAAAAAGCAATTCAAAGTTACAATTTCTTCCATCAAGTTTGCTGGCAAGGAAAACAACAACAAAATGAGCGCATCAATTTATTACATTATCATCTTAGAAAACAATATCTCTCCTGAATGATAAATACTTGAAAGTACGAATAATTGTGTGTCCATTTTTTTATCGATCTCTTGAGTCATTTGTCATGTTTGTCATGTTTATGTTTAGTCAGATTGGAAGAGAAGAATTGCCAACTGCCCAAGATACAAATAGATGGAGTTCTTTGGCTTCTG